>JADHZB010000037.1:0-29593 GCA_015657535.1 Nephromyces sp. MM_2019 | reverse complement strand
TATATATATATGAGGGAGTGTGTCGGTTTGTGTGCTTAAGTGTGTGTGTATGTGTAAGCACAAGTGTGTGAGTGTGGTTGTTTGGGTATGTATGTATGGTTTGGGTATGTGTGAATATTCAAGTGTGTGTGTGTGTTTGAGTAAGTGATGAATAAAGTGTGTGTATGTAATGCTGATTAGTAGGGTATTATATGATGAATAAAGTGTGTGTGTGTAATGCTGATGAGTAGGGTATTATATGATGAGTATAGTTGTGTATGTGTAATAAAATGTGTAATGTGTGTCTGTATGTGTATATTTGTGTGTAAAAGCAATGAAAAAAAGAATTAGTTAGGTGAAGGATCTGTACAAATTTGACAATGTTAAATATATAACCAGTAGAAGTTCTTTCAATTTATATATGAAATTTCTTATAAGAATTTCTCCAATAATTAGCCCGATAAAAAGGGGTATACAAATATTAACAAAAGTGTGTGTGTGTGCTTGTGTTTGTGTGTGCTTGTGTGTATATTTGTGTGTGCTTGTGTGTATATTTGTGTGTGTGTTCGTATAGCGTGTTAGTGTGTGTGTAAGCAATTTGTGTTTGTGAGGGTGATTTGAATTTTAAGTAATAATCAAAATCAGAAGTCTACACTCAGAAACATGATTAAACTATGATTCAGTGTTATATATAGAGAAAACTTGAAAAAAAATATATACACTATATTATATACTGTATTTACACACTCACATTCACCTAACCTCTAGTATAGATATTATTACCTACTTTGGTGTGCGCTTGAGGGTGTATGATTTTGTAGGTCATTGTTATTGTGTGTGTGTGTGTGTGCGTGTGTGTGTGTGTGTGTGTGTGTGTGTTTGTGTGTGTGCGTGTGTGTGTATGTGTGTGTGTGTATTTGCGTATGTATGTGTAGTATCGTGTAATGAATATGTTGTGTGTGTGTGGTGTACGTAAGGTGTAGTGAATATGATATGTGTGTATCGGTTATGAGTATTGTCTAAGTCATATGCTAGGCAAACCTCTGTGTGTGGGCATAAATGTAGGTGTTTCATAAACATCTTGATTAAATTAAAATGTTTAACGTTTGTTTCCTTGTGTGCATACACTTGTTACTCTATAATAACATTTATATTTCTGCGTGTGTCCTAATTTTCATTGGCTCAATTCACTTATATAAAATACGCGAGTGTGTTGCATACGATTATGTGTGCAAGTTGTTTTTATATATGTCATATTAGTATAAACACACACATATGATATATCTACAAAATTCACACATTATTGAATAATGTTAAAGATGGTTAAGTGATGAATTAACTATAAAATTACTTTATTATATTTTGTAGTAGCTCATAACAATTTGTAAATCATTTTATAGCTATTTCAAGTTAAATTATTCAGTAATAAGTTGAATCACACACACAAACGTACTTGAGAGATACTTATACAAATACCAATTCACATCACACACAAATCACAACACCTTACATACACATAGTAACACTTAACACATACTTTTCATCCAAGCATCAAATCAAACATCACAAATTATATACACACACTACACACACATACATATTTGACATGGAAATCATAATTTTATACTTTAAATTTAACAAAATATAATGTTTTTGAAAAAAATTTATTACAAAATAATTTCAAATAACAAAAAAGCAAAACTCAAAACAATATTAAATTGTCGAACTATTTGTAAACACGCTTCAAAATGTTATATATATACCAGTATTTTACAGACAACACATTTCATAATTTCACACATGTTTCAAAATAGCACACGCTCCATGATTTTAATTATATTTCAAAACATTTTACACAATCTCAGAAGCTTCAAAATACTATTCAAATACCATATTTTTATATTTAATCGAATTAGTTTACAAGTACAATGAAGACTTTGACTTTTTTTTTTTTTGAAAAATCTCAATTTCTTACACACTTATTTCAAATTACTTTTTATATACACAAATCAAATTTACTACACCTTCTTTAACCATCTTTCTGAATGAAACACTTCACCCGTTCCATTCATAATATAAGTCCACTGAAATTACATTAAAATTAAAACAAAATTACTATATATATATATATATATTTATATGTAGTATATAATATATAATTACCCATATTTTATTCATATTATATATAAACATTTATAAGATCCGGAAAAAATAGACAAATAAATGCATACATATATATTAGATAATATAATAATAATAATTTTACATTCATTTCACACATAATAAGTAGATATAAACATTTTTTACTCCAAAAGTTCATGTAGTCTTAAAAATTTGTACCAGCATATCTAATTACTCGAAAGTATTTGTACACGCACAAACATATTTACAAACTGTAAAAGTTCTCTACACACCCTGATAACCACCAACTCACACAATTGCACACACAACCAGGCACATACAAACATACATGCAAGCTGACCCATTTACAGACAAACATACATATATACACAGTAAACACACAAACTAGAACACACACAGCGCGAATGTTCACACATATTACACACACACACAATACCCACACTAAACACACACACTGTATATACACTACTAATACACACTATGCAAACATACAACACATACACTACACACACACACACACCTGAAACACTTGCACAGGCCCTGACTCAACATTTAGTGGGTCACTTCTTAGAATTGCCCGAGCCTCGTACAATACACCATTATGACCGATGCGTCGAAGTAAAATTCGACCATCTTTAAAACAGCTATATGTTGTCCAATAACCAGTGTCTTCATCCTATAATTGAATACAATTTTTTACACTTTAACCACACATACACACAATACTTCAACATACATTTCAAACACAAACACTGTGTGAATATAAGTTCCATGATCATAGATAATGTGGATATAAAAAAAATTTCACTAACAAACCCACTATCAATATACTAAATATATACATACTGCCTCATTCTTACACCTTATAAAAGTACTACATAAATATATGTTAGCTTCAAACACACGGTGAATTTATTACATATATAATCACACACACGCACGCTGTTAAAATACTGTAATAGCATTTTTTATTAATTGACACACACACACACAAGCTTTGTAAACATACTAGATACCTAGGAACTTACATATACACACTTTAAGCACACTATATATCTCTAAAATTAAGCACATACATTTTAAACTTACTATAAACTTTCTCTAAGTTTACACACACACTCTACTCACACTGTTATATACCTATGGATCTACACGCACACACTGTACACACATTATTATATATCTATGGACTTAGATACACACACTGTAAACACACTGAAATCTACAAATTTACACAAACGAATACCCTAATATCCCTAGGTTTACAGTCTAATTTTGTTAATTGTTGTTTATAAATTCCAAAGGGAAACGATGTCCGCATTAACACTTCCGGTACTAAGTCTTCGCCAACATCCATTTTAAATTCCGTCACCGACTCAAAATTTTCAACAGCATAACGTTTTAAATAACCAAATCCCAATGCCTTTAATATACCGTCTATGCTCTCAGACCTTTACATATGTAAAAATTTAGAGAACTGTGTGTGTATGGAGTGTCGCACATGTATGTGGGTGGGTGTGCAGAGTGTAATGTAAGTCAGTGTTTTGGAGTTTAATTTGTGTGTGCAATTTGGGAATATAATGTGTAATTTATAGCTTAAAATGTGTACATTTACGGTTTGTTATGTCTATTTGCATTTTAGAGCTTAACATGTGCGTGTGCTTTGTTTTGTAATGTGTTTTTTTGGGATTTTATATGATTTGTTCAATTTGGGAGTTTAATAAGTGTTTTGAAGCCTAATATGCTAATTAGGAAATGAAGTGCTTGCTTATTTAGGATGTAAAATACTTAGCTCAAAAATTTATTTATATTTTTGAGTTTGATTTATCTTTTCAAATTGAGATTTTTGTGTGTACATATTTCGGAAATGTAATACTCCCATTGGAGATTAATGAGTGTTTTTAAATCTAACGATTTTTGCGCTTTGGAATTCGAATTGCGATTTTGTGTATAATTTATGTTTTGAGGTGTAATATGTGGATATGATCCTAGGCTAAATGTTTTTTTAAGTCTAACGATTGTGTGTGTATAATTATTTGATCGAAAACATGAAATCTAAACTTAAGATTTACCTTGGCTTGAGTATTGTCTTCCATCGACCTACAAAACTACCCAAATCTCGCTCAATTTGACCTTGCCAAACTTCTTTAATATCGGCTGAGAAAATCAGAAATACATCAATTTTAAAAGTTACATATATTACTACAAGCACAATCTTTATTTGCTTTTACACTGTATACTTCTATGTTTTTATGCCATCTCACTACATTCACACGTTTCATTGCTTTGTGTTTCTTATGTATTTCTATCTGGTTTTACATAAATTCACTATATACTTTGATTTACCTTTTCTATAAAATGATTCATAATCATCATTTGATAAAAAATTTTGTATAAAATCACCCGAGATAGAAATATTTGCATCTAACTCTCCATCCTGATTATATAAGGTAAAAATGTAATTGTAAGTGAGTTTAGGTATATATACACGCACTTAAAACATAATCACGCTTATTAGTGACAAATACAGTTACTGTACGCCTAAAAACACACACACTTTTGCTTATACACATGTATACACATACCTCATTGAGTTTGAGAGAGCTAAAATAATCAAAATCTACATTTTGATTTATTTTAGGTGTTTGAATTTGACTATATTCTAGGTAAATTTTATCAACAATATGAGTACATTGGTTAACTAGGCTTCGCTTTAATTGACGCTTATCTTTGTGATTGAGTGTGTGTGTCCCTTCACTATCACTTAACCACTTTGGCATTTGAAAAGGCACAATAAACTCTCTTTGTGAAATTTCTGAGAAATCTAGCAAGCTTTTCAAATTCGATTTACTTCTCATTTTTTCTTTTTTTTTTTGGGACTTTTCTTTGCCCAACATAGTACGTAATTTATCTTGTTTGAGCAACCTTGGTAGCGATTCAAACTCTTCTAATTCTTTCTCAGTGATTGGCTCGTTAAAATTTATTATCTCATCTTCATCGAACAATTCGTTATATATGTTCTGATGATTTGTTAGAGTGTGTAACAAAGTGCGAAACTTGACAAAATCTTGGGCTTGATTTGCTATTTCTACATCTAGGTTTGATATTTTTATATCATCTGTTTGATAGATGTCATTTCCATACAGCTGCGGCACTAGGTTGAGGACTAAATTTATCAAACATAAATATACTAAATTTAGTTTGAAAATCATTTTTATGTATTTGTAAATATATAATTGTAAATGGGGATTGGTGAGCTCGTTTTGAGAAAGTATGTGTTTAGGCTTGAATTTTTAAGATATAAGAGTGCTCTTGTTTCTTTTGTGAAATTGTGAAGGCCTTTGTACCTAAAATTATAAACATGGATTTTTCTGGATATAATTTTAGGTCTAGATTTGTGTGTGATTTATTTTTGCGTTATGGGTATGACTTTTTCACGTGGATCGTGTATATGTGCTTAAATCGAGTTTGTTATGTATATTTGATCTTGAGTGTGTGTGTGTGTGTGTATATGTATAGTTTGATGGCATATGTATGTGCAAGATTTAAACAAGCTTAAAGTTAAAGTATGACAAGATTGGATTTGTGAAATCTCGAGTGAAATTTTAAGTTAAAATGAGTGATGATGAATAAAAATATCTCGAGAATATAATCCGCAGAAAATTTGACTGAATGAATTTTTTATTTTTCTTTTGCATTTGAGGTGAATGTAAAAAAATTAGGTTGCCAACAATTTGTTTTATTATTCAGAAACACAACCATCAATTTGAGGTATCACATGTATCTTATTATAAATTAACAAATATTTTCTTAGTTACAACAAATAAGACGTCTATAGTATAGAATGACCAGTGCTAGTCTAAACAAAATTCTAGCTAGTGTTGTGTTTAATTTTCTATTAAACATTTTAGTGTATGCGTGTTTATACACTTAATTTGTGCTTCTATATATATGTATGTGTTATTTTTTTTAATTTTTTACAGCACATCAAATGGTAATTTATGTTTGTATAATCTATATATAAATGCCTAGGCTACAAATTAGACTCGTAAAGAATACTTGTGTAATTTTAATTGTAACAGAGTCTAAACCTCCATATGTTATTTTTTAAATGTATGAACATATTGAAGAATGGTAGTCGAGGAACTAAAGTTTAAACATTTAGGAACTAATACTAGAAATTCAGATGTACTTAATTAAACAACATAATCTGCAGATGCGAAATTCTCAAATTTCGTGTCGAAATAGTTCAATGAAAATGTAACAAGCATCTTATTATGAAACTATTTCAGATATTTTTAATTTTTTCTAGAATATAATTTTCAAAATGAATTAGTTATTAATGAATATATATATATATATATATATAATTATTACAAATTTAAATATATAAAGAGAGATTTCAATACACATTATCTTATATTTGACTAAATAAATCACAAAATGAGCAATTTTTATGGATTTTGTGGCTAATATTTGTAATTTGAGAAAGATCCAAGATTAATTCCATCAAACATATCAAAAAAAAATTTAAATACTTATGATAAAATCGCTCCAAGACACATACGAGAGATATGCTTAATACGCACACAGTCATACATCAGAGAGTTGCCGCGATTATGAAATATATACACATATCACAAAACAACTCATTGAAAACATCTTGAAGCAATACAGATGCAAAACTGTAATACAATATAATCACACATAGAAAAATAGCCATATAGACATAACAAAAAAACATATACTTATACAAAAAGGTTAGTGCGTGCTAAAACGCACCAATATAAATTAAAAATATAAATACGCTGAAAAAACAAAACCCAAAATCAATTTACTCCACATACAACGATATAAATTATAAATAGTAAAAGTGTATGTAAACAGCACCAAAAAATGGACCACAAAGAACTAAATAAAATTTTAGATAAAATTGATGACAAATTTGATAATTTCGAAAAATGTGAAGGTAAAGTTCCCCTCAAGGGGTCTGCAAATGAAGATAGGAAAAACAGCGATGTTGGTATGCCTAATTTTCACAAAAAACTCTGCAATGTTCTAGAATAAACTTGTGTGCGTGCTTATGACATGTTGCTTACGTTGTGTGTGTGTGCTTCATATATAGATTAATGTTTTCTGAAGTGATAGTTTATTTTACGACATTCCGCTAAAATTAGCAATAAGCTGTTTTTAGATGTTACATATGCAATATTTCTATACAGATTTAACAATTGTGTGCATATATTTGTAAACCTATGTTTGCTATCTATAAGTAGATAATCTTTGCATGGAGATTAAAAATTCATAAATTCAGATTTGTCGCAAGATAGCTTTAGCAACAAGTCAAGTTATTCTAGAAACAACAAGAGTGAAAAGTATTTATATTTCAATTTTCCTGACAAGAAACCAATATATAATGAATCGAGACTGCTGCAAGATTTCAACAATCTTCAGCTTTTCTCTCCTATGTTCGATAAACCAACAAAAACTGAATCTACGGATTCCAATAAAAATATACTACACATAGATACAAGTTTGAATAAGTCAAATTCTTTTAATTGCAGCTACAAACTAAACACACAAAGTCCAAGCATTGATCAAAATGTATCATATACACACACTGATTTGAATATAATAAATTTACCAAAACCTAATGATAGAGCACACAGCTCCACAAAAGATATAAACCAAAGTCTATCACAAGCCCAAAATGACTCAGCTAGAATAAATTCACAAGATTTTGATGACCAAAGATACACACAGTCATCACCAAATATTTATAAAAACGTGATTGATATACACAATGATATTGTTAAAAAAACACAGCTAGAAATAGATTGGATTGAAAATCCCGAGCTATTTTCATTTTCAAATAGGGCAACAAAAAGCAATTTCAATTCCAAAGAACTGAAGTCTATAAATATGGTTAAGAAAAATAAGGTAGTTATTAGTAGGGTATACAAATAGTATATAATTCATTTCCTAAACTTGATGATTTTGAGCGACTAACCTACATACGCTCTCTCATGTTGAATTAAAATTTGTAATTTATGCTCAAGGTAGACTTGTTTACACCCCGTGATACGAGCTATAACTTTAATGAATAAAATGATAATGAAGCTAAAATATTTTTCCTCGAATTTCACACAGGATGACTTAAACTACACATCAAGTTGTCCAGATTATAGACTCAATTTGGTTCATACACCTAATGATATAAACTCTACACAAAACAACGTAAATTACATGCAAAATGATGTACTTATAATTGGAGAAATAGAAGGTGCTGAGGGATTTTGTAATGGAAATGCATTGTTTTGTCTTATCGAATTTGAGTTCCCAACTGGGTGGGGAATTTCTGAGCACACCAAATTCTCAAACCCACAGCAAACAATGACATCTTACCCAGAAGTAAACAACCAAAATGCTTAAGCATGCATGTATATAGAGTGCTTGTACCTAGGTACAATATATTTATTTAAATAGGTTGTGCATGTGCATGTAGAGCGTATATGTATAGGTAGTGTGTGTGGATGGAAAAACTGCTTATGTTTAAATCAGTACGTGTTTATAAATAAAGCCACTCATATTTTTAATTTTAGAGCCTATTTGTGTATACAATTTAAGTATGTGCAGCTCACGCTCATATGTGTAAATAAAGCAAATGTATTTAGATCTAGTGCTTGTGTTTAATTATCTCTTTATATGTATATTAGAGTATATCTGTAGGTAGAGGTTTGTGCAAAGTTTGATAATTTTTGTCGATGTATGCGGTTACAACCTAGAATCTACTTTAACCTAGTCAAGTCTTGGTGTGTGCTTCCCTAAGTTTAATTTGATGTATATAGATAAATTAATTATGTACTTTTTTTTCACATTTTAGGAAGATGGATTTTACATTTGGAATCATCCAATAAATTTAAGATTATTAAGTGACAACTTAGCGAGTGTTCCAAAACTCATTTTTACTATTTGGTGCTTAGATAATTATAATACAGTTTCGACAGGTAAAATAATGAAAGCTCTATAACTTTTCTAAATGCTCTAAATATTTACATATTCATTAACACATGATATTCACTTATATTCTTCTTCTAAACATTTTGGAAAATATCAGTCGCTTGTGGCAAAATTGAATTACCAACTTCTAGTGGGTCATATAAGCTTATTTGTCGAACCTGGAAACAAACGTTTGAATTCAGTGAATTTGTTAATGGTTAGATGCATTTTTTCTGGTTGCTTGATAAATTATTTCCGAACTTAATTAGATTTTTTTCACTATATGTATCCTTGTGTTTAGGATTTGCAGTGATATTGTGTCTATTTGTGCAAAATAATAATTGTGCCAAAAAATATAAACATTTTTTGAAAATTATTAGGCATACCATGTTTAAATACATATATATTTTGATATTTGTACTAGAAATGCAGAAAAATGAATATGAGCTGCTATCATTTATTGTTCATAAAATTGTTACTATATGTGTTCAGAGGGGTTTATATGAAATAAATACATTTTTATTCTATTTCAGGATACTTTTTAAATAAGAAACCACATTTCGATAAGTCATTAATAAATGAAAATGTCAATGGATGCTCAATTGAGCGTGTAGAGCCATGTGGAGTTGTGATTTCAAATATAGAAGTTATTCTGAACTCAACCAATTAAGATGGAGTATTTTGCAAAATTTAAAAAATAAACTTGATTAGAAGCGTGTGTATCTTATAATATATAATAAATTCTACAGACCTTAAACTAAAGATAAAAAAATTTGATAGGCTTCTGTAGACTATTAACTAGATATAGGTAAACGTTTAAGGATAATTTTAGGTCAATTTATACGTGTATGTATATTTATGGATATTGTAGTAATGTGCTTGCGTTTTTGAAAAAATTATTTTGATGAGGATCAATGAGGTGTGTTATATAACAGATATGCTTCTATGTCGCCTATACCAAGTTGAAAAAGTCGTATCTGATTTACTGTGTATTTTCAACTGGTCAACAATGTCAGTAAATTCATCAACTTTTATGACCTGTTATGAGAATTTGATGAAGTTGTTTTGTAGGAAATCAAGTCTTATAATATGAGAAAATTGATAAAATTTATGGAGATTAGATGGTAGTGATGTAATTTAGTGCTAAGAAATTTCATAAGTTGATATCAATTTATGAATTATTTAGCATTACAAATCCACACTTAAATCTTAGTCTACCACTAACCTTTGCAAGTAAAGTCCTCAACTCTGGGTGAAGTTGTAAATGGCCATGTAAAATTCTAAATAGGTGAGCCCTTAGACAACTTGTAGATTTGGGGGGAAATCTATAAAAATTGGTGTGTATGAAAAGTATCAACAAAATTTCATTTATAGAGTTAGGTGTGGAAATGAAATCTAATACTCTTATGAGTTGGTATGCATCTGAATAGCTTAGTATAAGAGCAAATAGTTAGCCTTTTATACCTCTTAAAATACCCAATATATTCCTCTGCCAAGTCGATTCGACTGTGTGTAAAGTTACCAGAAAATAAGGCTGGGTAGTCAAGAATTCCTTCTGCAGACATCACTGCATCGGCTCTATTAAAACATATGGAGTGAGAATATGGGTGTTTATGTTTAGGATTGTGTCGCTTAGTGGAGCGATGTTCAAGTTATTTTGTTTAGAATTGTGCAAATCAATTGATAAACGAAAATATTATGCTAAAATTTTGTGAGAATAACTTTATCCATTCACTGTTTGGATCATTGTTGTTACCTCGTGTAAGCTAAGCAATTTTGTACATCTTCGAAAGTTTCAATCCCTCCATTGGCAATAACTATAGGTTTAAAGAAGATATGTTTGTGTGATTTGATGATTTTAATGATGATAGCTATAATAACACACACGAGAGTTTGTGTGCAATTATGTTCATGATTAATGCTAACCTGGGATATGGATTCTCTCCTTGATTATACGAATTGCATCCCAATCACACATATCAACTTGTTGAGCCTTTTCTTCCTTCGTCCTTCCATGGATGCAAATAGCACTACAGCCACTTGCCTATAAAATGTATTTTTAGATGTGAGTGTGGACAATTTCTTTGTTAAATTAAGAAAATAAAAGTAATAGATACCTCCAATTGGTAACATAAATTTATTGTTTGCTGTAGATCTTTTGATACTTTTCTTATCTTACAGCTAACAGGGGTTTGTAAATTTTGTGTAAGATGGGACACAATTGAACTGAAAGTTATGCATCATATATTATTTCGTATAGTGAGTTTATAAGGTTACTTTGTTTCCTTATACTTTAATAGGTTCAATCATCTTGATCGTTATGTGAAAAAAATTAAACTTTAGCTACTCACCCATAATTTGTATATTCTACTACATGCATTAAATGTATAGCTTACGTTATTATATCTGGTTGCTGTAATAAAAAGGAGCCATAGTTTCCCCTTTTTGCTATTCCCTGAATGTGTGTAAGTAAGTATATACATATATAAAGGATTATTTGATATCTAATCATTTATAATAAATACCTGAGGACAGCCGAGATTGATATCAATAGCCTCAACTTTGCCTTCTATATGAAGTGAAGCCTCTAATAATGTTTGTGGATTGTTACCTGTAGACATAGGGAGTGGGTGAATGAGTATATTGAACTATTGCAGCACATACACCCTCTAAAATGAGTTCAGCGACTGCTAAGAAATGAATTAAAAGAAGTATAAACAAGATAAACTTATAAAAGTATAATAGTCTATTTATTTTTACACAAATTCTACGTATGAACAAACAGTAGGAGGTTCTAGAGGTGTAATTATCCTCTAAAATTGAATGTGTGAAAGATACAAAAAAAACATGCTCTAAAAAATGAAAAAAATAAAGTACAATTCCAAAATTCTGTTTAAATAAATGAATAAGAAAGCATACAACAAATAAGAATTCTTTAATTTAATCCGAATGGCTTTTTATGTATTGAATATAATTAGAAAATTACATACCACAAAACTGTGCAAACAGAGGGTGATCATTTGGATGTGTTTGAAAATGAAGTTCGCGGTATTTACTGCTCGTAGCAAATAGCCTAAGTTTGTTAGAAGCGTGTGCATTATACGTTTGATTCGAATGTGTAAAAAAAAAATTAATTTGAATAACTTACCCACTGTGGAGCATAGGGGTGTAAGTCAGTTGGGCATTGTATTGCCTACACATCATCCTGCACGAGCAATAAAAAGTTCGAAAGGGTTTATATGTGTGTGTCTGGTTCTATATTGTTTATAAGGTATAAATTACCTAAAGGCAAGCTCACTTAGATCAACCATTGGGGCAACAACATATTTAGGGCTTGATAGTGATTCCCAGAAATTCAATTTTTTACTCTGCAGCAAAATTTAATAGATACACCAATATTCTTAATGTAGAAAATAAACATATATACTATAATACTCAAATTAAAGCACACACATATACACACACTGTAAGAATCATATGTAAAAAAGGCTTATGCGTACAAGCAGTCTCGTACGCAAATGTAGTCTCATTTGTACAGGCAGACTAATAAGTGAAATCTGATTAAAGTCACTAACAGATGATTACACAGGTTTTCAAGCACAGGCCAGCACAATAAAAAGTACATGCCTATCTACATGCATACGCATTCTCATAAATACAAGCAAGCATGCTTTTACATACATATATGCGTACAAACAAGCAATGAAGGGCGTGAGATTGTAGAGTTGTCAATATGATGATATATGAATGTTTCTAAAGATTATGACATTAAAAACATACCGAATATTCCTCCAACTGGTTAAGCATTTGTTCATCCAACATAATGGATTTGTATTCATATAACTTTTAAGGTAGTAAGAAATTAAAATGCTTATGCCAATTTGTATAAAACATAATCTTTTAATAATTGCAATGTGGTTGTACTGTGTGCTTATTTAAAGGCTACAGTAACATGTGCCTTGTAAATTTAATACACACATATGCGTTTTGTTATGTTAATTCTGTGACTAAAGGTTATATAATTCCTTTGGCTAGCTGAGACCACCTACATCAAATCTACAGTTTATAAGAGATCTATTGTGAATGAAACCTCCTTTGAAGTTATCTTACATTCAAACACATCTTCTAGTAATTTTATGTATACCAATAGGTATGTATATAAAATTGTGGGGCCACTTGTGCTTTTATTGCTCACGAGATAAAATAAAATTTGCTAAAATTATGGGGCCACTTGTGCTTTTATTGCTCACGAGATAAAATAAAATTTGCGTAACATTGTTAACTTGCATAAGCCCTTGCCTAAAATAGTCATTTCATAATGATAAAAAAAATTGACAACAAATCCAAAGGATAATCTGAAAAGTTATAATTGATATAAATTTAACCAATTTTGTATAAAATCGCCAAAAATTATCAAATTGTATATAAACTCATTCGATTTCATATCTCCAGGGCATCAGACACTTTCAAAATTTTGTGTAAATTTCATTCAAATTCTCAAATTTACGATTATCTATCGAGAATTGATCATACAAACTTGTGAAGACTCACCCCTGTACCTCCTCACAAACAAGAATGTACAAACACAAGCTAATAACTCTTATATGTTCAACAATAATATCCACATGTGTATCATTTGTTTCGGGTATTTTGATTAAGAAGTTCATTCAAAGCCCTAAGTTAAAAGGTCGGCATTTGTATTATTCACTGGCCCTCTCAGGCCTCACTGTTACTCAATATTTTCTAGTTAGTTTGGTAGGCCATCCTCACCTCAAAACAAATTACTTCATGTTTTCACACCTCGCAGTTTAGAGCCAACTCAAGTATTTTCTTCTGGGCCTACAATGCCATCTTTATGCTTCTAGGCCACAGGTTTTGTCCACTCGCCATAACCGGGAACATTGGCAGTGGCAAAACAACATGTTGTACGTTTAACTACCCTCACTACAACAATTTCTCGATATATTTCCATGTTCTCCCAGGTAATTTTTTGAGAGAAAATGGATTCCACATAATTGATGCCGATGTGATTTCTCGCCAAGTAAGAAATCAGGAAGTGTAGACTATTCAGCTCCACCTCAACTCAGAAGCCCTATTTCGAACATATTTCCAACTCCCCATTTGCTTACACACCCCAATCCTTAAATATCTTCACCTCCAATTTATCGCACCTCCTCTAGCCCTTTGGCTTTTACCTCATATCATTGGATTCATAAGAGAGCACTCTTGCTACACTAATTTTCTCCCTTATTCCCATGATCCATCATATAACACTTCCCCTAATGTATCCTTGAACACCTTCGGAACACTCTTTACTCTTTTTTGAATGCATTTTTAACTTTTTTTGGAATATACAAAACACTATAATTAAATAATTAATTGCTTTCATATCACTTATGTAATTTCCCCCCCAATGTATTGGGATGTTGTAGATCGAAACTATTTATCACCACATCTTTACACTTTCATACCCTATCAGGTTATGCAACCAAACAAACCGGCTTATAGACAGATAGTTAAGATATTTGGAGATTCTGTGTTAAGTGAAGATTTGACAATAAACCGCAACTCCCTAAGGAAGGTCATTTTTGATGATAGCAGGGAGAGAAAAAAGCTAAATAGAATTACCCATTATTACATAATTAAGGAGATGATTTGGCAGATATTTAAACATCGAGTGCTCCACTTCTCAGACAAGATAAGTTAGAAATTCTTCCATACCAATCTACATATCTAGCTATTACATTAATTTTTTTATTCCTTTGGCCAAATCATTCAAGCTTCACAAATATTTACATCCACTTTATACTTAATCTATCCTACCACTCCTCAATCTATCTTAATGCTAATCTATTTTTCCAGTTGTAGACGCATCCCTCCTATTCGAGACACACCTCGATTTTCTTTGCTGCCCCATCATAACCATTGCAGCTGAGTATGATATACAATTTAAACGTATACTATTTCGAGACAGAGAAAGCCATCCCGACACTATTCACTACATAATCAGGTGAGTTTAGGATTATTCACCAAGCAAATGAAATCATGCATACAAATAATCATACACGAAAACAACTACCACATAAAATCATGCACACTGACACACCATATTCAAAAGCACAATTTACCCATACGTTTGATTATCCACAAAATTTTAATACTCTCTTTATAAAATAATTTTCTTTTTGACGTATCTATGAAAATTACAGCAGTCAAAGTTCTCTAGAGTACAAATCAGAGAGATCTGATGTGATCATAACTAATAATTCTACGATTCTTGATTTCGAAACAAAGATTCGATCATTCTTCCTTAGAAATTATAAAATAAACCTAACAATAATTTGTAAAAATCAACAAAAGTACTTGAAATAGAAGCGATCCACACAAAACAATAACCCTTAAAGTCACATCTTAATTTAACTCAGTTTGTCTGTATTTATATACATGTAACTTCCTTATTTTCGATGTTAGCTAGGTATATAGAAATTAATTTTACATTGGTTTTTATAATCCACAATATATAACCATCCTACCATTCATTATGTAATCAAACATATAATTGTTTCATTTAAGAAAAATATGCATGCTCTTATTGAGAGAATTATTTTATGTAGAAACTCTCAAAATGTGATGATTGATTATTTTAGAATATTCTTGAGAATTTCAGGATTTTCTAAATATTGTTTCGACAGTGTGTTTAATATAGTGTGTGTATCCTATTGGGTACAGGTCAACATTTTTTTAATTTATTATTGTGTGTGAGTGCTTCATTGAAGGTATATGTCATTATTCTGTGTATATGCTATCATTTTGTGCATAGCTCATCATTTCGTCTGTGTATTGTTTCATGCCTAAATTATTATGCCTTGTAGTATGCGTATGTTTTATTGTGCATAATGATTTGTACGTATGATCTATTATTTGCTTATTATTTTGTGTGTGTTTATTGAATTTATAAAAAGTTTCTTTTGTGTGTACAATATGCTTTGGGAATATTAGTTCATATTCGTTTTATCGTGTGTGCTGCATATATGCAATTTGTAACTCAGTGCTTACAATTAACACAAGGTTTTGAATGTTTTTCACATGCTACTGTTAACTATAACAACGCTATATATGCGATGAGCGTGCTGCACAAGCTGAAAATCATTAAATAACATTTGCACTGGCTTATAACTAAAGCATAAACATAGTAACGGGGACACTGATACAATAAATAAAATTAACACCTGCAATTAATCAAAATATTTATTACAAGTCAATTGACTCACACTTCTTCCTTAGTATTTGTCAACTCCACTTTTGGACAAATTAGTTGGCTGTCAGTGCTACAAACATCAAACTTTATCTCATTGTTACATTACCCATGAAACACAATGTTTGACATATATCATTCAGAGTTTAATTCTTTGGCGCGTGAAACACAACTACTCATCACTGAAATAAGCAATTCACACGGCAGTGAGAAGAATGATTTAATGAACAAGTTGCATATGCAAATTGGTGAACTCAAAGGTGTGTTCATTAACACACTTCACTCATATTTTCAACTATTGATACTTGTTATGGTTATAATCCCTTTTGTCCTTATTATTCCAGACACTCTTTTCTCGCTCAAGAGCCAGTACCAATCCCTTAGCAGAGATGAAAAAAACAAACTAAAAAACGATCTGGAATCTTCAGAGATACTCTTTAAAAGTATAGTCAAAAGGTAATGTGTAAATGGTACTTAACAAGCTTTATAAGTCATTTAACATTTGATTTACACCTTAATATCCACCCACTTAAGAATAATATATGTAATAAAACTCCCCACAACATACCTCATAAATATATGACGGTACTTATCATGTAAACAAAGATTATACATATTGACAAACTCACATATGATTACCCTTTCTCTAATTAAAACCATACACATTCCACAACTTTGATACGTATACCCAGCTCAATGCTCAGTCCTAGTAAACCAACAACCTCCAAAAAGGGATCAAATATCGAACACATGTTAATGGATGGATCAAATAAGGTAATTTTTTATGCCCTCATATAACAGATACATTTTGTTTTAAATGTCACATGAACTTGTTGATTCTTAGCTCGAACATTCTATAAGGATTGCCAACGAAACAAATGAGATTGGGAACAATGTAATAAAAGAACTCAACAAACAATCAGAAACTATCAATAAGATACAAAGAACCAATAATCAGATAATATCAAACATCAGCGATAGTAACTCTGCAGTGAATAAGATGTCACAATGGTGGAAAAAGTATTTTTGAAAATGCTGATACGCTTTTGTTTGAATAAATCATCCTTTTTTCGAAGCTCGACTTTACTCCCAACTCTTTCTAATTTGTAAAATACTTATATCAATTTGTGTGTGGAAAATTTATAATACATCCAACTATATAGAATAGTTGTATGCTATTTATCTAGTTTGGCTTTTAAAAATTGTTCATAAATCATTACAAAATTTCCTTATGGATATAACTGCTTTAGAATTATTCCCTTTTAACAAAGTTTAATCATGTCAGCACCATGGAAAATTATCAAATAAAATCTCACCTTCATAGAAACATATTTTCTCCTTTAACCCTATTGTTTGAACGATAATCTTTCACATTTGAAACATACTCTTAGCATTTTACTCAAAACTCTAAATCAGATAACACACATCTACCCTAAATTTCACTTTTTACCACTTATGGCCTATTGAAACGGTATAAAGGTTATTTTTATCTAAATCAATCCATTCACAATAGAAATATTTTCTTCAAATCATGATTGCTACTTAAATATATTGAATCAGCACACAAATAATCTTTATTTTAAATACAGTTTTGAATTTTTTTTCTAAATTTCAAGCAATGTTAGTTTCAATGGATTATTTTAAATTAATAATACTACTAAAAATGTTTTCAATATAAAACACTCATCTATTTATTTTAAGAAATTATGAATAAAAAACTAAGCCACTTGATTGAAAGTTAACTCATTTCTTTTTGGCATCCTTTTTCTCTGCTTCCTGCTTTGCTCGTCCATCCTGAATTGGCAAGCTACGAGTTGGTTGAGTCTGAACACAATTGAGCTTCAATTCAAGCACACCTAGAAAGCAGGATAAAATTACTAATGTTCCTTGCATTTACTGATTGATATACACACATACCATTCATAAACCCAGCACATCCCGTGGACTCTAAGGTATTGGGAGGCAGTCGAAATTGACGATAGAAAAATCCACTAGTTCTTTCTTGAATATGAATAGTCAACTGTTCACCATAATTTTCACCCAATTCATTTTGAGTTTTTTTCCCTTTAATAAAATTAAATTTGCATAATAGATTTATAAGATAAGCTAAAAAGCACTTTTTCAAATCTATTCCTACAAATTTTTCTAGCTACTCATGGTACTAACCTGTAACTGTAACCAAACCCTCTCCGATATCTACCTTAATGGAGTCTTTTGATATACCTGCCATATCAAAAAGCATATAAATTGCGCTTTCCTTGGCATCAAAAAAGGCATCACAGCGTGGCACACAAGAAATATCTTTGTTGTACTCCCTCTTTGCAAACGTCTCAGAAATATGATTTGGGTGAAGCAGGGCTTCAGGTTCCGCCAGGATTGAAATTTTTTGCTGAAAGTTTATTGAAGCAAAGTTTTTAGTATACTAACATCATTAACCAAATCATATTATTATGAACAACGGATCTATGATCAACTTTGAAAGAAATATATTTAACTATAGTCACTGCCTATTTCCATCTTTGATCTATGTTTTAAACATTTATGAACTTTTAAAATTTTTGTTACTTAAACTTACAACATGATTGACACTCTTATCAAACAAGTTATGAGGCTTAGCTTTCTCATATTCTTGGAGAAATTCCATTTCATCAAGACCGCCACAACAGCCACAATTCATCATTATGATTAACTAGCAAATTTCAAAAATATCAGGATTTTTTGTTATTATTTCCTGATTGTTTTTTTGAGCACAAGTACCCCTGAAATTATCTCGGATTCCTCGAAACAATTCACTAAAATTATATATAGAAATCTATTAGCTATAAAATGGAACCAATAAGTTTTTCTCAGCTATTATTAATAATTTACTGAAAATTCTTGTTACATAGGCTTATTTCTTAAGTAGAACTTATAATGCACATAAAACAGAAGTTTTAAATTTGCTATTTTCAATATGTCGAAGATTAGAAATTATTTTCAGACTTGTGTAAATTTCAGCTTACAAAAATTTTATAGCTCAGCTATAAAATTTTTCATCACTAAAATTTGTCATATACTAGGTTAATATTCATAAACTTGAAACAATTTTAGAATGTGCTGAAATAAAAATCATTTTTGATAATAAAGTTTTTCGTAAACTACTCTAGTTACTTTATTTCTGTTTCAATATAATGCCTATTTTTCTTATAATTTAGATTTATGTATTTGATCTGGCTGTTTTAATCTCATTTTAATTTTATTTTGGATTTTATTTTTTTCTAATTTATTTCTTGGTGCAGTTACTACTTAATTCCATCTTAATGAAATGTGAGTCCTAAAATGAATGACTTAAGAACCAAGGAAATCGTCATAAGATTTCTAATTGTTTGGCGAATTATAATCTAAAAAGTTGTTGGAGATAATAAATAATTGCTTATAAATATATAGCTAAGTAACAAATAAAGGAAAATTAGGACAGTAATTTTTTAAGTATTTAGAATTCCTGTTGAATACAAGTACTGCTGGAATCGCATAAGATAAATTTTTAAATTGTTTGTGTGAAATTAACAGCACAAGGAAAATATTTGATAAATTTCAATAATTCAAGATATATGCTGTAATTAGATACGTTTAATTTATAATAAATCAAAATACGTACTGTGACTAGCTTACGTAGATTTTATTTTTAAGTATAGATTCTAACAGATAAGTCATATAAATAAAAAAAGGAACTTTGAAACTTTACCTACATATCTTTAAAACTAACAAGGGTACACTGCATAAATGTTAGTTAGACATTATATTTATTTGAAAACCTTGCAAAAGTGTTATAAAACCTATCTTTGCTTTTGAATTTCTAAATTACTAAATATACTCTGTTGTAACTTTGCTCCTATTATGAATAATTTAGTACTATTAGAAATAAAAGATAGTAAGATTTTAGAACCGATTTAGATTGGTTTATTGGTTGAGTGCTTAGGCATATTAAACCAATTAAGGCTTTACTTGAGGATCCTTTACAATAATTGACTATATTGATTTTCTGAAGATAAATTTTTGAGAATTCAATTTTCATCAGTCGAATTGTGAGCAAAATATATTTATTGTAATTCTCAGCAGTTACAAAGAGTTAAATTTTTAAATTTGATATATCTCAGAGAAGGTATACCCGACACATATTTTCAAAAGGTAGTGTTCAAATGTGTTCAAACTGATTATGTAACAACACTTGCCTGTAGGTATAAAAAAATATACTTGGATATTTTTGAAAATTATTTAACAAGCTGTTAGACACAGCTATAGTGAGGTACCTTTAGTATATGCAGTTGATAAGATAATGCTTTCAAACAAGTGGTGTGATATTGTTATTAGGATCTATATAAAGCGCGCAACTGAGTTTATGTTAAATGAACCAACAATGAAATATAATTAATTCTTCATTTCATTTAATTTTCACACTCAATTGAAATTATTCATTTATTAAAACAACTTGCAGTCTATCAATATATTTATGCTTAGCAGTAAAGTGCTTTTGATTAATTAAGATATTAAATAATATTTCTAGAGATGAGTAAGTCGCAATGATTCACTTACCATCTTGAACTCTATGTATATTAGCAAAATTACCTTTTCCCGATGTATATCCTAGGTTGTTATGGCAACTCTGCATGAAAATTCATTGTCTCTAATTGTTATTATTATGGATTTGATTTCTCTTTGTCTTTAAGATTGCACAGCCATGAATTATAAAAGAAAATTATTTTCACAATCAATCCTTTTTACCAATTACTTCCAAGCTGTAGAACCGAAAGAATTTTAAAAAAGTAATCATTTTTGAAATTTTACTATTTGGTTAATGTATTCAATCCTTTTGACTATCAATTTGAAAAAACTATACTAGCATAAACCCAAATTGAATCTTAACACTTTCAAAGCAATTTATAAAAAAAAAAGAGAATATAAATTAATTTTTCGGAAACAAATTAACTTTGAAACAATTTTCTCATAGATTTGTAATTAACTCATTACGATACCATTGTTATGAACTCACTGTATATCCTTATTAACTCCTTGTAAGTAGATAACTTTTATGCAAAAGTTGCAATGGTACATACAGTATAAAATCTCTGTAAGACCTAGGAGATTTTAAATTTATTTATAGGTCATTATAAATTTTCTTTTCATTCACTTAACAAGTGATTTTTTCAAAACTCTCCGATGTTAAGTTTCTGAGTTGATAACAAAATTAATTTTTTTTTTCTAATATTCTTTCTTAACTTAATATTTTCAACTAGTTAACCTCGTAATTCAAAGCACTCAAGTCTCGAGGTTCAATACCCATGTCAATTTTTTTTTAGATTTTTGCAAGTTTTTAGAATCTAATTTTATTCTAGTCAATTAAAAAAGTCTCAACATAAAGAATTTTAATCAAAATATCACCGTGAAAATGATGAATTTTTCACAGCAAGACTCATCCTCTATTCCAGAAAAAGAAAAAGATCTGAACTTATTATGGGCCAATTTTGGTGGGAATCCTTTTGCCCATGCTCTGAAAAATTGGTCACAAACAATAGAAGATGAACCTGCTCTAATATGGCTGGGAAAAGATGTAAGTCATGAAATTCAGATCCATTAATTATTTGAGTAAAAATCCTCGTTCCTTCTAACAAACTGAATATAATATCAGGCTCAAGCCGAACAAACTTTTAGTTATGGAACTCTATTCAATCAAATTTGCAAACTATCTTCATATCTCACTGAACTATTGAAGCTAAAAAAGGGAGATAGAGTAATATTGTAAGTAAAATTATAATTTACCTGTTGGTTAATATATTAATTTCTTGAAAGCCAGGAGAAAGATAAATTTAAACTTTCAAAAATTTTCGAGGAATTAAAATTTGATATAACTAACGACTACATGATTTAAACTTTTTTTACTTTAAGGTGCTTTCTTCCTGGGACAGACTTAGCTATAACCTTTTTTGCTTGCATCTGTAATGGGATAATTGCCATCCCTGTTTATCCACCAGAGCCGATAAAAGGTGCAGCTAACATCCAAAGGTTTTGCGACATCAAAGAGGCTGCAAAATGCACTGTTATTCTAACCCATAGTATTTATAAGTAAGTGAAATAATTTTGAAGTGTAATATTATTTTAAAATTTTAATTCTATGCAGAAATATGTTTAAGTTCGCAATATTGAGTAACGAAAGCCGCTGGCAACCATCAAAGTGGACTTGTGTCGACAACATACTCAAAGACTCGAATAATAATTTTGAGCCCTCAAAATATGATTTCCCAGAATTGGTTCCGGAAGATATAGCATTTTTACAAGTAAGAAAGAACCAATTCTTTCAAATCTGACTATATTTTATGAAATATCTACTGTCCATTTTAAGTTCACGTCTGGTTCCACTTCAAACCCAAAAGGCGTTATGATTACACATGGCTCACTTCTTCATAATTGCCACCTTTGTTGGTCCAGTTTTCAATTTCCAACAAATTTGGAAACACCGGATGATTATAAAAACAATTTTTGTATCACTGATTATGATATATGTGATTACATGTCATTTTGGGAGAGGCGTCAACGTATCTCCATTCAATTTCTCGGCCACCGTGTGAGAACTTTCAGCTGGTTACCGATTTATCATGATATGGGGTATAAATTATAGTTTATTGGCTTATGGCCTAATTAAACATTAAAGTTGTCATTTTGTCAAATGTTTCCCAACTTAATAGGTTAATAGGTTTTCTATGCTGCCCAATTCTATGTGGCTCTACTCTTTACCAAACATCTCCATTAGCATTCATATCAAATCCATCGCTGTGGCTAAAGTCTATGAGCGATTATGAATGCATCTGCTGTGCCGCACCAAATTTCGCTTTTGGGCTTGTCACAAACAAAATCAATAATGAAATCTATGAAAAATTAGACTTATCACTTGTATGTGGTATTCTATCGGGAGCAGAGCCTATAAAACATGATACAGTCAAAGCATTTCTTGAGGTCAAAACATATCAAAACAAAACCTTTTTGATCAAATTAACAAGACTTCGTTTAATAATGTTTGCAGAAATTTGGGCCAAAAGGCTTAAGGCCACAAGCATTACAACCAGCCTATGGCCTTGCTGAGCATACTCTCATTGTAACAGGTAACCGAAATTGGAAGGTTCCATTTTCCGCGATCAACGTAAATACTGAAGCAATTCAAAGTTCTGGCCAAGTAATTATTGAGAATGATAGTGAGAGCAATAATTCAAGCAATGCTTCGAGGACATACGTAGCTTCTGGGTACCCTTTGGAAGGAGTAGATGGTAATAGTAGCGTTTGAACAAAAATGCCTCTAAATTAAAATTTATTTATTCCCTTGTTTCAGTTAAACTGGTGGATTATGAAACCTTGAAAGAGGTACCTAAAAATCAAACGGGTGAAATATGGATTAGTAGCCCATCAAAAGCTGCGGGATACTTCAATATGGAAGAAGAAACCAAAACACAATTTTACGCATCATTTACTAAGATGGATGGCTCAAAATCTAAAGCAAATTATTTAAGAACCGGAGATATTGGATTTTTCCATGATGGCCAACTCTACATTTCTGGCAGATGGAAGGACATGATAATTGTTCGAGGTCAAAATTATTATCCTCAGGATATTGAGGATGTTGTAGAGAAA
Source organism: Nephromyces sp. MM_2019 (assembly GCA_015657535.1). Taxonomy (NCBI): domain Eukaryota; phylum Apicomplexa; class Aconoidasida; order Nephromycida; genus Nephromyces; species Nephromyces sp. MM_2019. Next base: position 5,562 of record JADHZB010000037.1, on the reverse strand, counting down.
ATACCTCATATTAGAAAAGGGTCAGTAGCAGCTTTCACCTTAAATGGAAGAGATAGTGAGAAGCTAGGTATTGCAGCAGAAATAAAGCAGCAAGATGGATTTAAAAAAGTTTATGGTAAAGTCAATCTCGAAAGAAATTTTGGAATCAATAAATTTCGAATTGTTGTGTAATTTTCAGAGTGGATCACGAAGACTTACGATAAATCTATGTACATAGAAATGGTCCAGAAGATTCAAGCAAATGTGATGTCACACATAGGGCTTAAAGTTAATAGAATTTGGTTACTTAGTCCTAAAACCATTAAAAAGACTAGTAGTGGAAAAATTCGGAGATCTGCAACACATGAAAAATTGATGTCACCAAAAGTCAGTGGTGTACTTTTCGACACCCTTAGTAACTCCTATACGGCGAAACTTGTTGCTCAAAGTGTTAAAGAGACAATAAAAGACACCTTCATCAAAAAGAAAAAGAAATCCACGCCCCATAACTCCTCAGATTCTTTGGATTTGGAAACTGATAATCACAATCAGTTTTCTGATTCAAAGCAAACTGATGTAGTAAATGAAGTAGCAAAAAGCACTAAAACGATTGATTATGTCCGTGATTTAGTTTACTCAAGTGCATTGTCTACTTTAGAAATAGAAACACTCCCTTCTGAAGATACTCCACTATATGAGCTTGGTATAGATTCACTTGGAGCTATATCCTTTGCAGAAGCTATATCCCAAAAAATTGGATTTGAAGTAGAAGTTAGCCTGATATATAATCATCCAAGAATAATTGACATTATAAATTTTCTAGCTAGTGAAATAGAAGGGAAAAAATATATGGATGAAAGTATTCCAAATGTTGTTGCAACGCAAGAGGAGATTGCAATCTGTGGAGCATCCTGTAATCTTCCTGGAAGGAGTTTTTCACTAGAAAGCTATTGGGATACGCTTCTCAGTGGAACAGATGCTATAGTGGAAGTTCCAACATCTAGGTAAATTGATACTATTCATGCTGACTATAAATTCGTTATATAATTATCTTGTACTTTGATACAGATGGGATATAGACGACTTTTATGACTCAGACCCAGACACCGAGGGCAAAATGTATATAAGAGAATCTGGCTTCATAGAAAATGCAGAATTATTTGATGCAGCCTTCTTTAAAATTCTTCCTACAGAGGTAAAATAACTAATGCGTTACAATTTACTTATTGATATATACTTTCGTTAATTACAGGCTAAATCTATGGATCCACAACAACGAATACTCCTAGAAGTGGCGTATGAGAGCTTATATAATGCAGGATATGATAAAACGAGTTTATATAACTCCAAGATTGGAGTTTTCGTTGGCTGTTCTTCTAATGATTGGAGTCAGATATGCTTACAACAAGAACAAGGTGTAGGGAGTTATACAGCCACAAGTCACTCACCTTCTATAATTTCCAACAGAATTTCATATTCACTTGGTTTAATTGGCCCTTCAGTAACAATTGATACTGCATGTTCATCTTCATTGGTTGCGATTCACTTAGCCTGCCGAGAACTTCAATCAGGTAGTTGCAATGGCGCTTTAGCTTGCGGTGTCAACTTAATGCTTTCACCAACAGTTACAGTGGCATTTTGCAAAGCTCGAATGATGGCACCTGATGCCAGATGTAAAACCTTTGACGCATCAGCAAATGGTTATATTCGAGGAGAGGGTGCAGGAGTTATCTATTTAAAAACATTAAGCCAGGCAAAGAAAGATAAGAACACAATTCTGAGTATAATCAAAGGATCAAGCATCAATCATGGAGGAAAAGCGGCTAGCTTGACTGCACCGAGTGGGCCTGCTCAGCAAAGAGTGATTAGGTCAGCCTTAAATCAGGCTAAGATGGAACCTAGCATGATTCAGTATATTGAGTCTCATGGAACTGGTACTTCACTAGGAGATCCAATTGAAGTGGGAGCTCTACGTGCAGTCTTCGCACATGGGAGAAGTGTTTCTTATCCCTTAATTGTTGGTGCGGTAAAAACAAATATAGGGCATCTTGAAGGTGCAGCGGGTATCGCTGGTATACTCAAAACAATTATGGTTCTTAAAACTGGAATTGTTCCCATGAATCTGCATTTCAATCAATTAAATCCATATATTGTAGTGAAAGACTTCCCAGTTAATTTTCCAGCTCAAAATATACTAATTTCGACAGATAAAGGCTCAAAGCGGACGGCAGGAATTAGTTCTTTTGGTTTCGGAGGCACAAATGGCCATGTAATTCTGGAAGAGCCCCCAAGTTCAAACTCTGATATACAAGAAAAGACTTATATTCCAATACCACAGGCCCCTAAAATTGCCTTTATGTTTGGTGGACTTCAAAACCAACACATAGGATGTGGAAAGTCTCTTTATGAGACGAATGAGATTTATAGAGCAATTATGGATAAATGTGATATGTTATCTAACCAGTACTTGGGTTTTAGTATTACAGACTATCTTTATAAGAATAAAATCAAGATTGAAGGTTATGAGTACAAAACTGGAACTTTATTAGCTGCAATTGCATCCTTTACAGTTGAGATAGCTTTGGCGTCTTATTGGGAAAGTCGTGGTGTGATCGCTGACGCAGCTGTAGGTGTAGGTGTCGGTGAGATTACTGCGGCAACATTTGCAGAAGTCATGTCACTTGAATCTGGGTTTTTGAATGTATTATTCAGATATGAAACAATTTGTGAGTATGGAACAAAGGGGATAATGGTAGCATGTAGAGCAAGTGTTGAGGAGGCTGAGTTTGCCATGTCAGAAATAGGATATGAAAATTGTAGATCAGTTGGAATCGCAATAATATATGGTCCAAAGAGCCTAGTTCTCAGTGGTGAAAAATCAGATTTAGAGAGAGTTTTAATGCAATTAAATTTGTTAGATAAGTGTAGGCATATTGATTCAGCTTTCCCATTTTATTCACCAGCTTTAATGGATGTTATAAAACCATTGTCTCAAAAATTGGCAAAACTAGAGTACAAAATTCCCAAAAAGAGGCTGTTACTTGGGAATACAGGTCTATTAGATGATGATAATCAGTCCTTTGATGCAAACTTTTGGGCTAAGAAAAGCTGCGAGCCTCAAAACTTTCGCGAAAGTATCTTGAGCTTGATGGCTCTAGGTTATAGCATTTTCATAGAACAGAGTGCAAAGCCATTTCTTATCAAATTAGCCAAGCAGAACACAAATAATAAAAAGATGTCATGGATATCATCTATGTCAACTGAATTGGATGAAATTGAATCTATTGAGTCTGCTTATGCTCAATTCTTAGAGGCCCATAAGAATTTTCAGCTCGAGACAGAAGCAGAAAGCAAGAATAAATATGTGACTCCTTGCCTGTTTCAAAAACAATCTTTTCCATGGTATGATATACCTCACCCATTCATTACAAATAAAAGTAAGAAAATTGAGAGCGGGCAGAGCTTCTACGAGTTCTCTTTTCCAAGAAAGGCTTTGAAGCTATTTATGGATCATGCTGTGAATGGAAGTGTTATAATCCCTGGTGTAGCACTAATAGAGATGATGGCTGCAATAAGCTCATCAATGGGCTTTATGGACAGTAAAAATACAATTTCATTGGAAAATATTTTTTTAGAGTCACCAATGATGATTTTACCCCAACGATTAGTATATAACAAAGTTGATCATCCTGAATCATCTCCCAGATTATCAACAAACAGGACACCAAGGCATGCCAGAACGAATTTAGGCTCTATAGACAAAACACCCAGACGATTTGACCAAAATGAATATCCCACTACATCCATAAAGAAAGACAAAAGCTCAAATGAACTGAGTAGTCAGTCATATGAAGAATTAGTCAATGAACCTGATCAAAAGTTTTTATCCACAGATCATAACAGTTTCCAACTTAAAATTGAAAGCCTAAATGATAAATCGATGAACCAGTCACATGGAGAAAAAATACCTTCTAATTCATATGAAATAGACACAATTATTTGTTGTAATATTGATGAAACAAATCGAATTTTCATCAATAGTTATAAAGACAGGGAGGTAGATGAATCAGTTGAACACGGTACCGCAAAAATTTCAATGAAGTCTCTAAATGTAGAAGAAATGCCTTCTCTGGAAGCAATTAAATCCCGGTGTGACATTCCTATGGATGTTGATCACCTTTATAGTCAACTTTATGAAGCAGGCTTACAATATGGACCACGCTTCCGAACAATACGAGCCCTATACAAAACCACAAATGAAGTTGTTGCTAAGCTTGAAGTAGAAGACTCCAGTAATCATGAAGGCTTTGATAGTGGATTCATATTGCATCCAACACTTCTAGATGGTGCACTACAGGTGACATAGAGAATATTAAAATTGAATTTATGATATATTGATAAGGTTTATAAAAAATAAATAAATTAAATTAAATTATTCAGGCTACTGCAGGGTTATTACAGAAAGATGATATATTTCAACCATTCGTTCCTCTTAGAATGGAAGAAGTTTATTTAAAAAAAACTGTGCCTACATTTACATGTTACGGGCATATTCAGCTAAAAAGTTTCGATAACAAAAGAGCCAAAATTGATACAGTAATTTATAGTGAATCAGGTGAAATTATAAGCTGCATGATGGGTGTAACTTTGCATGTATTCAATTTCTCCGCAAATGATTTCTTGGACATACCTCGAGACCTGTTATGGACAGTTTCATGGGAACCAATGAAATTAGAACCAACTGCTTCTATTGGTGATATTTCTATTCTTTTCATTGGTGTTGATGAAAATATACAGAAAATACTAGAGAAAAGCTGTAATACACAATCAATTTTCTATCATGAGTTCGCAAAATCTTTACCTGATAGTTCTCTCGAAAACTTGTTGAAAGCTAGAGATTGGTCCGTGATTTGCTATACCAACCCTCTTTTAGATACAAGTAACGATCCTGTTAATGTCTTATGTGAATGCCTTGATCTTGCCAAAGGATTTTCATCAACCCAAAGCGAAAAAAATTCAGCAACCCAACTTTGGTTTGTGACACTAAACTCGAGGAAGATTGAGTCACCTACAGTTACGCCTCCACTTCACAGTGGAATATGGGGCTTTGTCCCATCTATAAGAAACGAGATGGAAGTTCGCTATGCCGCAAGAATACCAATGGGATGTTTAGATCTTGCATCAGAGTCTGAAATTCAAAATATTCCTGAATTCCTCAAAAACATGATAGTAAATAAGACATTTGAAAATGATGTAGCAATAGAAAATAATCAGCTACATATCACAAGACTAGAAAAACAGGAAACAAAGATTATTGGATCTAGACAGCTTGAGCTGAATGAAAGAGGTACCTTGGACAATCTTCGATTCAAGCCTTTAGCTTTTGCCTCGAGGTCACAACCCTCCAATTTTCAGGCTGAAATACGTGTGCAATCTATAGGCCTAAACTTCAGAGACGTACTCAATGTGATGGGATTATACCCAGGAAATCCAGGACCACCAGGAATAGATTGCTCAGGGATAGTTGTGTCAATAGGATCAAATGTAAATCATTTGAAGGTTGGAGACTCAGTATATGGAGTT
>JADHZB010000034.1:0-30766 GCA_015657535.1 Nephromyces sp. MM_2019 | reverse complement strand
ATGAAAATATCGCACATCCGGGATCACAGGCAACGCATAAACGAGCAGGGGAAGCGCATCAAAGAGTATCTTGTGCGTTGGAGTAACACCGAAGAAGAAGCCGACAGCTGGAACAACTACCCAACACTGAAAACACAAAAAAACTCTTTCGAAAGTATTTCAAGAAAACAGGAAAGAACAAATGATGCTCGAAATATTACGAGGACGTGACATCTTTATAGGAGGGAAGAATGTAACAATTATTGTAATAATTATTAAGCATGTCATATTATTTGAAACGTATTCTATTTTGCATGCATGCAAATCAACCTATCTAGAATAGGCTTTATTTTATTGCTGTATCTAAATAAGACACTGAACCGCGAACCTAGAAATAGATGTAGGAGTACATGCAAATGCTTAAATATTTTTTTACATATAATTGCATGCAAATATTTTATGCTTTCCCCCTTTTATTCATGACTATGTTCACTTTATCCTATAACTTGAAGCATTTTGATTTAATAATCAAAGATCAGAATATATTTTCTTTAACATATTTTATAAACTTTTGAAATAACTTTTAATTATTTTAATTATATCACATAAGCCGCGAAGGGCTTAGCGAAAATTGCCAGTTAAGCAATCGATAAAAATATAAGGCCGTAGCCGAGCAGGGCTGGCGACAATTGCAAGATAGGCAATTGTTATACTTAGCCTTAATTAATACACAGAATTTTCGTCCCAACTTGTCTTTAAGGCCTTAGAGGCCAAATTCATCGGATCTTTCAAGGTCATTAGACGTATCTCACCAGTAGCATACGAGCTCAAACTACCCGAATATTCAAAAGGTCATCCTGTTTTTCACATATCACAACTCAAGAGATACTTCAAAAGCGTAGATGCCGAGAATGAAAAGTCTGACGAAGGCAACACTTCGCTAATTTTTGACTTAGATCCAATTAGTGTTGGAAGGAATGAAAAAGTGGCCAGTAAAGGGGAGATTATCGACGAATTAAGAAGGATAAGCAAAGAGTGCTTAGTAAGATGGAAAGTGAAATGACTTAAGGATCGAAAATATAGCTCACTCGAACAGTATTAACTAGTAGCTGACTAATTGAATGTGAAGATTCAATTACTAAGGAGACTATAGTTTGGTTTAGTTTAATAATTATGTTCAATATTGGTAAAGTTATTTGTTCAGATTTTAAAAGCAGTTTGGGCTGAGAAAAAATAAAGTCGAATAAGCTTTTTAATATTAAGTCAATATCTTATTCTTGTTTGGATGGCTTATATAATCTTTGGGTAGTCGATTGCTTTGCAAAGATGAGGAACAAACCTTAATTCTTTCGTAGATTACTAAATCTGCTTTTTTATTTTTAAATATTTTTGAATCTTGCTTTAGTACAGCACGAAATTCAAATTAAAAAATCAGGGGAAAAAATTTTGAATTTCAATGTGGCTTCATCGATTTAACCTTCTAGTGCAGTTGTTTAAATTCCAATAAATTTTAGCAGATCGAATTCATCATTTCTAAGGATTTAGGATTAGAAAACCACAAAATTCGACTTTTTTTATTTTGTATTTTTGGTTATGTAAAACCTTTGTAATCAGCTGTCTTTGATAAATTTTTGTTATCTTAAATGATTTGTAGGTATCTATTGATATCCATGATCATTCATACATTGCAAAAACACTCAGTTGGAATAGATATTATCTTCATAGCATTGCAATTGGCTAATTTCGACTTTTTCAAATTCGATTGAGCATTTGTGTTTTGAGCTAGACTCGATGTATACATTCGCAAATAAGTCTATAGTCGTTAATTATTGCATTTAGGGTTACCCAATTACATTTCATTAGCATATTAACGTTCCAGACGTTTTAAGCATCAGATACTTATCGAAAAATAACTTTCCTAATTTTCATTTCCTTTGAGCAACAACAATTTAATGCACCCCAGATGTATTTCAATCAATAGTAGTTAACTAATTTAATCACTTTAATGCCATGAAAACTATTATTTTATGCATTCAATTGTTTTGATTTTATGATCTCAGTTATTGCTATCCTTGCCATACATTTGTGATTCATTTCGCAAATTTTTAACATCCCAGATGTTAAATTTTGACATTATATGAAATTTGAGTTTCTATCTTTGCTCGTTTATACTCTAGGCTCTTCACACATGCTAATGCTATTGCATTAGGTTATAAAATGAATTTATATTAATTTATTTGATCAAAATTAACTCCGCTTTCATCGATAATGATGATCTATTTCGATTTCGCTTATCGAAATTAAAAAATTTTTGTTTCGTCAAACCAACTTTTAATCATTCCAGGTGTAAATTAAGCAATTTTGATTACTTTTGTAAATGCTTTAAGAAGCATTGAATGCATATTTGCATTCATTCATTACTTCATGGACTCCACACAAGTTCCTTTCCATGCTTCACCGATACAACTATTCATCATTTTCGCAATGTGCATTAATTATGCCATATTGTAAAATCCAAACTAAGTGCAAGTTTATTAAAGTGGATCTGGCCAATTCAATAACTTCATAACGACTTTGCTTGAATTGCCAATATTGAATAAAGTGTTTTCAACATTAAATGTGTCTGATATTAGAACACTTTTGGTTTCCCCCATAATTTATTTTAGAATCATACATGCGTCCTCAGCTCGGAATTGATTCCAAATTATCTTTGTAATTACTGGTTGCATTTCAAAAGATCCCTAATGATTTCAAATAAATTATACTTTCGCTATATTTGGTTTTGGTAACTCCAAATATCTTTTCTTAATCGTATGAGCCCAGTTCTAAATTAATTATAATTATACCTTTGTAAAATTATTTCGTGCATTTTTATTTCTTTTAGGGATAAGTTGTACAATACAAAAATTGTCTTCTTTTTAATTTAATCGGTTCGGAAAGTGTCTTCCCGATCTTCATTAAACTTTCCCCCTTTGCTTAATGTTTTTGTAATGAGTGATATATATCTATCACCAATATTAATTAATATAGAACCATTCTAGGTCCATATATTTTGACTAGCATTATCTTCAAGATGTATTTAGCAACGTTAGCTGTTCATTTTGCTGTCATTGCGTTGACTTATCACCCTTATTGATTGAATAGTCATAAAACCATTATTTTAAATATGCGCTCAATTATATATTTTCGAATGTTTATAAATTATTTCTCGAGTGCATTGGCAGTGGATTTGGGATTAGTAGATGGTGATTATTTATTTTCATAAGTCCAGGGCATATCAATAATCATTTCAAATGTGTTTTGGTGGACTATATGTGTTTATAAACATTTAATAGTTTTCGAGTTTTTAGGTGATGACAATTCATTTTAGCAAGTCCAGGGCATATCAACAGTTAAAAACTCTCTCATATAACCTACATCCAAAGCAGTCTCACCATCGGAATTAGGATACCCAGATGTTAAGACGCAGTTGTGAGTTGGTACAGCCTGGTGTGACTGTGTTTGTACCACATGAGCGGGCTAGAATCTGACTCCGTGATTTGAGATATTTATTGGTCTGAGGGGCGTTGATATGTCCTTTATGTTTATGAAAATGTAGCAGGGGTGGACTAGAATTTAATAGAGGGTGTTGTTAAAATAAGACAAAAAGTGAAAAAAGAATTATAAAATAAATAAAATATCAGTGGGGGAGAAGAAAATAAAAAAAGTAATTAGGAAAACCAATAAATAAAATGGTTAGTTGCTTAAGTAATATGATGTTCTAGATTGCTTGGAAAAAAAATAAATATTCAAACGAAAGATAGACACTAAAACTCACGCTGCTACAATTAGAATACTTACCTACACATAAGTATTGCCAGACCTTTCTACACAAAAATTCGCGGCTAATCTCAGTGAACTATGTAAGACATATCTTAGAGGATACTTCAGGATATATACACGTCTTGAGCAAATATAATAATTAAATAATTGTTAAAGTTAAGAAATGAAAACTAATCTTTAAGCTTAGCATTACAAGAAGTGGACTTCTAATTAAATAAAAAGGGTGAAATCTATAAAATTCAGGGGCTTAAATGTTATCAACTTATGTTAGATTAATTCAATAAATGTGAGAAAGATTAAAGAATCTAAATTGCACTATTTTAAGCTCTAACTGGAACTTTACAATTATGCTTTTCGTGATTGCTATAACTGCAATACAATTCCTCAGTTCAGAAATTTTTAACATCCCAGACATTACAATTTTGACTTTATTTGGAGTTTGAGTTTTTACATTTGTCAATTAATTTTTGTGATCTCTATTTGTGCTAAATCTATTGTCTTGAGTTGAAAAGCAAATGTATATTGACTTATTAAGAATCATTTTGTATTTCTTTTATCATGAATGATTTCTTATGTCGATTTCGCTAATCAAAAAAATTAATTAATCGCACATTTTCTGAATACTGATATGTTCTGGGCTTGCCAAAATAAGTTATCACAATCCATAAGTACGATATACACCATAAATGCACTGGAGGAAAACTTGTAGTTTGTTAAAAAGTATATATGCCTTGCTAAGAGTTGTTAAATATAACTATTTTACAATTAACATTTCACAACGGGTGCTAAATTAACGCACTGATAGCGAATTGGGAAACTAGTGGAATTAACCACATCTATAAAAACGTTAGTTACGCTTTATTTGCCCAAATGAACCATGGATCAATTAATAATAATGCAATAATACAAAATGGTCTCATAAGAAGGAAATAGTTCTCATGATATTTACCTAAAATGCAAATTGGAGCTACTAGATATTTAGGTGTTGGATGTTTAGAAATAGATGAAGATATGCCTTAAGTCATACCACCAATTGGATAACTATATTCCAAGCTATATAAAATAACGCCAATAGTGATGAACTGAATACATTGTTTAATAAAAGTGCTTAAACGTAATTAGAAAGTAAAATGGAAGACGGAAAAATAAAAGGAAGACGATTCCCAAACAATGCAAATAAAAAGTAATAAAATTTGAATAGACCCTAATTCATTCCAACATCATATTGGGAAACACAAATTTTTCCGTGAACGGATAATTAACATGAGAATCATCATGCGAAGTTATCAAAGGGTAGTTATAGTAATCAATTAAATTATAAAAAAGTGTAATTGAGATAAATTTTATAAAGATCAAATAGTGCATAGCTAATAATTATAGAAACCATCTGGATAATTATTTTTGGTTCAAGAAGTCATTTAAAGTTGTAGATTGAAATATGGAATCATCAAAAGTGCTTTGCAACCATAAACACTAAACATTGCAAACACAATATGCTATAATAATTGCAATTCCTATCAAACAGTTATTCAAAATTACCAAATTGGTCAAGTTCGACATAATAAATAATTAAGCAATCGCAATAACTCAATTTGGTACAATCAGTATGAACTGAGCATATCGAGTAATGATCAAGATGCATAAACACCATGACGAATTATTTACAAATGAATGGAATCGCAAATAAGTGCAAATGTTTTGCATACATTTTGTTAAACTCACCAAAGCTATCATAAAAGTAATCAAAATTGCTTAACTCAATCCGTCGAAATGACTAAGAACATGTTTAAGAAATATGCCACTGTTTGATTTCGATAAGAGAAATAGAAATAGGAATGGATAATCACAAAATGAAAGTGAAATGCGAAAATACCAGTCAATACAAATTTGCTTTTCAAGTTAAGGCAACAGCACTTGTATGAATAAAGGCCGCATATAATGTTTGAGCAATAATGGAACCCCAAAGAGCCAAATAGTGTTGAAATTAAACATCTGGAATTTTTAAAATGCAAAATTGCACGAGCGTGCAATATATGCAGAGTAAGGATAGTAATTACCAAAAAAAGAATGCAAAAATAATGAAATAAGTGAAATTTGGAATTGTGCTTCATCAAAATGGTTATTCTGTATAATCATAATTTATCAAATACATCCGGGATGTAGAGAATTAAATGCTGTTCAGTTATAATAAAAATCGAACAAAAAGATTTTAGTCAAGTGTTTGGAATACTTAAATTCGTCTAGGATGTATAAAACTTTCAAAAAAGTAACTTGCTTATCTTGTTTGAACTAATAAATATACAAGACCTGCTTCGAGAGGACTAAATTGAGTAATATAACTCACAACAAAGTGATTGAAGAAAAAGAGCAAAATCGCTTAAACAAAATAAAAGGTGCAACGCTAAATATATTTCAGATGCGTGATTCTCATTTGTTTTAGCGTTTGAGAGCAAAGAAAAACACTTATAGAAAGACAGGGAAAAAGAGTTCTAGATACGGGCACAAAATTGCCAAAACTTTGCGTATACTAGGCTAAGGGAAAATTTAGAAATATGAAAGCAGAAATTTCAAATCCCAACAATTACAATGGAGGGACTCCATAAAATACACAATAATAGGGTAGTGCAGAAGCCAGCGCGATTGTTCAAAGTGCTCTGAATCTGTACCTAATAGTTTTCCCCGGCTTCCCAAATATCTTGACATCAATCATTAACAAAGTGTTACAAAACAAATAAAAATACAAAGACATAATATATATCCCTGGGATTTAAACTATTAGATTTACAAATTCGAATTAATCATATTATATCAATTAGAACTTTTAATTTTGTATAGAACCTCTTTTGACCCAGACATTAACACAAACGTGCAGATAGGGCTGCAAATATCTAATGCTAGCTAGCTCCGTATCAAGACCATATTTTTTGTTAAGTTTCTTCTTCTTAAAAGTCTAGAAACAAACAACATTGTACTCAGCTATTGACTCCAATAAAACTGATTATAGTGTTTCAATGATAAGATTGCTTCGAATAATCGTGTTTATTTTGCCAACCTAATATTGTTTTGTTGATACAAAAATATTTTCTGAACCTTAATTCATTCCTTTTACAAAAATTATGAATTAGCGTTGCTACATATAAGGCTTTCTTAAATCTAATTGATTCTACTTTCAGTGGCGATTGCAATAACTCATTTTTTCCTCTTGAGCACAATTGACGAGTCTCTGCGATGGAAATATAATACGATGAAAAAATTTGAGACTGACAAAATGAGCGTGAAGATTAAAATATTGGGTCAAAAATGTATTTATAAGCTATTTCAGCCGTGACTGAGGTAAAGTAGATTTAATATATGTAAAATAAAGGTATGCAACAATGCTAATTCGACACTACGGTACGATGAAAGAAAAATAGCATTAAAAATAATGTTACATTGACAAAACCTTATTAGATGGGCTAAATAAAAACACTCACTCGAGATTCTGCTATTGACAAACTATAAACATTTTCAATCGAATATAGTCTTAACATAGAGGATTGTTTCATTGTAGCTTTAAAACTGAAGCTTAAGATAATAAAATTAAGGTCTTAATTCAAGAATACCCCGATGTATTTTCAAGCCTATTTAGGTTTGCAAAAAATGATCGTATTCTAAAGAAAAAGGAAAATTTATTCTGAATGAATATTAAAACTTGAGCCAATTCCAGTGATAATATTCTGTTTTTGTATTTTTATTTATTTTGGAGCACTTTGTTAATTATTGTAGGTACCTATTAAGCTTATAAAATTATAAGGTTTCAGATAATTCAAAGCAACATATTTGCTAGAAGCAAATAAAGATTAGCTCGTCTCGTTTTTAAAGTCTGAACCCCAACAAGGTGCCACCTAGCCCAAAATTAATTTATCAAACCTATTGAAATTACATTAAGTAACTTCCTTCTTACGCCAAGAATGAGGCTATTCAGGTCTGAATAAAAAAAGATATAGAAGCAGCTCTAATCTTATAAGCATCCATAGCAATTAAAAATGTAACTAAAATCTAATATGCAATTAGTACTTCGTTAAAGGCTAATTGAGAAAAGATTACAGCAGCTCAGATAAAACCAAAATAAATTTTACTACAGGAAAATTTGTTTCAGCATAAATTACTAATGTTGCGGATTGCGAAATTGAACTAAAAAAAATTGCTATTTAAACAAATTGTTGTAAGATTTTGAATAAGTGCTTATTTTTAAAATGATTACAGTTAACAAACAAGCCTAAGGGCTGACAGATTTGGGCTGCTTATGAAAGGGATCAATTTAGTAAACCAAAAAAGGGGGGAAATTCGATATTGGCTATAAAAACTAGAAAATGTATGTGACCCGAAAGAAACATCAAAATTTCAAGGTATCCATCTCATAATCTTAACACACTTCCTGTTTGAGTGTTCAAGGGCAGGATGAAAGACGAATATGATGCTTATAAACTCTTAATGCTTTCAAATAAATCAAAGCTTTTCTTTTCTATCTTTCAGAAATATCTACCTCAAATTTTTACCTAGCTTTTCTTTTCCATAAAGAAGTTAAGAAGAATAATCAAATGCTGGTTTGATAAGTTAAAAAATAAAATTATTAATTACAAGTTCGCATCTAAGGTGATCCTAAACATTTTCTTCGCTAATCTAAGAAACAAATAACAAGTAACCTAAGAGCAACAAATTATTTCAAGCTATGCTTTTATGGTGATGGGGAATGGCGAGAAAAAGATTGAAACACAAGGCTTTTGCGTGTCCTAATAAGAAGAAATTATAACTAGTTCTAGGCATTTTTAGCTGAGTGATAAGAAAAATCTCTTTAAATGAAAGCATTGATCCATAAGTGAGCTAAACGTAACAAGCTGCTTTCACTCAATTCAGAAGCTACTCACCAAGAGACAGTTATTCTTTTTAATTGACCTCCATATTGTTTAAAGTTAGTACGAGTCTGGATAATTTCCAAAGTCTCAAAATCATTAGATCCTTATTTTAAGCTTCATCCCATGATGCATCTTGCATTACAGGAATATTTAAGGTTTTAAAACTAAAATTCAGAAGAAATTCTATAAGATTTAGAGTTTAGATACTTGTCCTCATGTTATTTTATAAAAAGTCTTCATTTTTAATTATTCTGAAACGACTTAACCTTATTTCATTAGAAGAGATCCCATCCATTAATCCAAACTATTTCTTCAAAACAAGGATTTTAAGTAAATGCCTTCTTATTTTGGCTTTGGATCCAATTCTTTTCTCAGAGTAATTTATATAACCCAATAAGCGTTGATCTGAGCGACCTGTATGCATCCAAAAATGCTTTAAAAGTATATTTTGAGGCATAAATTGTAGCAAAAGACAAAATTGGAGTATTTGTTAGCAAGAAAGATGCTGTCAAATGTATTACAATCAAAAGGAACAGCCAGGTTATGTCAAACAGTTAATGTTCACTATCTTCAAATTTATGATGAAAAGGGACAAAATAACTATACAAGACACAGTTCATGTAGGCTTTCAAGAATTGGAATGCAGAATGCCCCGGCTATCATTACGTAATAACATTTCAAATTTCGGGCACTTTAAATATAAAAAGTTATTTTTACTAATTTTCATAAATACGATGTCTTGTAATATAAAATAGAAACCCAATTACATTGAGGCTAAAAGAAGTGGTAATCTGCAAGCTACAGAAGCTTTGACCATTTAAGATTAATTAAAAAAAGTCAGCTGGAGTAAGACTTGGTTGTAAACAATGCGAGTATTTTATGATATAGGTTGTATATAGCTTAAACACTGGGAATGATAAAGCAAAAATGCTTCAAAAAGTAGATAAGACTGTTTTCCAGTTAGCTCAAAAATAAAGTAATCATTTTTGTTAATTATTCAAGTATTCATTAAAATGATGCGAGCTTTCATGAGAGTTTCAAGTTAAAGAATAGTACAAAGAGCCAATGCTTTCGAATCCAATTGCAGCAACTATAATTAATAATTTGCTTAAAGGATGTTGATTATTTCATTAGTTTGCAACCAACAAAATCTCACTATCCCACAAGAACTGAACAAAAGAAGTAAACAGTAACTTCAAAACAAATTCGTTGTAATTGAAAACATAGACAAAAAAGCAATGATATCCAGGTTTTAAGAATTAGTCACCTCTAGTGCCCCTAATATAACATTAAATTAAGCTTGAAGTTTCGAATTAGGTATTTGGATCTAGCAGGAGCTAGTCAAACAGCATGAAATATATTGTAAAAAATGCTTTATAGAAGGTGCCTATTAAAGCTAGAATATCTACGAATGCAATTTGAAGTATGTTCATTCGATGGTCGAAACGCTATGGAAAAGGCACAAGCCCAAGTAATAGATCCTAAGAACTAATTTTCAAATGTTGAAGTGTCCCCTCCTATACATAGTCTTATTTATGACAAATTTAATAATCAAGGATCCTAAAAGTTAAATAGATAATGTTCTTCAGAGTTACTTTAACTTATATAAATAGCAAAACCATCGAAAAATTGAAATACTCTACTCTTTTAAAATTCATGCTCTAAACCTCATTGGCAATTTAAACTGGGAGAAATTCATTATAAGAAGGTGAGAAAAATAATTATTAACGTTTCGGGTTACAAGTTCAAATTAGTAATGAATATAAGGGTCAACAGGAGGATCATTAGCTATCTAGAGAAAAAATCGACTGAGCAAACAAAGTTAATAAAAATTATACTATTATTGTAGTCAAAGTGGGCCCTCATAAAGTAGGATAGTATCTAAGTTTATAATTCTTTTTTTGGAAGAACTATTAGGTCACAAAGGCTACGTTTTTGACTCCTCGAGTATTTATAGGGCCCATTCCTAAAGCATCAAGGGTAGCTAGAGTTGCTTCTATAATAAGAGAAGCAGGACTTAGTAGTCTTTTATAATTCAGGACACAAATTAGCAATTTTCAAGATAAAGTAATAATTAAAAAACAAGAAGCCTAAATAAACCCATCTACATGAATGTAAATTCACAACTTTTGTGTTTTTAAAATCTTGTAGAATAATAAGCAGCACAAAAACCTTTTATAGATATTTAGGTGTTGTTTCATCAGCTTTTTAATAATTTAGAAACTCTAATATCTATAAAACATTAAATTAAAAATCTCAGTCAATGTAAGCTTGGTGATTTCCATTAAAAAGTGTTACATGTTGATAGCCCAAGGACAGTCGTATTTCCTTTTCGATTTTCCTAAATTGTCTTCAACTTTTGCTTGATTGTTGGGAACAACCCAGTCCTATTAAAAGTCAAAAGATATATAATTTTACTCCTTTAATTTTCTAGCTTGAAATCATTACCTCATTGCAACATATGTTATCTGCTCTCATTGTATAACTAATTGGAGTTAAAATAGTTAATCTTTTAGCTTCTTGGGATTTGTCCTCTTTAGCAGTCATGCCCTATTTAAAAAGCTGGTTTTATTTTAAATTCTACAAAATTTAGTTTCAATGCTTTACCATATTTGCTACTTCTATTCCATTTTCTAGGCATTTGGTCTTCGCTCCACTTTCAAGTCTATGCTGATATGCATCAAAATCTGCAATATTCACTTCTGCATTTGCTTTTCCAGGTTTTCTTGCCGCCATAATACTCGAGCGTCCAGTATGATTGTCTACAACTTGGTATTTTGTACAAAATGCTTCGTTTATATGTGACGAAGGGTAATAATGCTTCAAATTTCGTCTTCGGACCTCAATTTTGTAGTTATCATCCTTGTTTGAAAAGAGACTTGTTATATTTGCAGAAGAATTGGAGTTTCTAGAAAAATTTTGTTTGCATGATGGCCCATAACACCTTTCATTTAACTTTTTTGAAGTCATTCCAGCATAATTATTGAGCTCATATTGAGTATTATCTGTAGAAATTTCATTATTAGTAGAGTTAGTGTAGTCATATAAAATGTTAAAGGTATGGAGAGAGGATCCGTAATTATAATTTACAGCCTTTTTAGAAGAAATAGAATCACTGAAAAGGTCTGATAGCCTTTTAGAAGGCATGCCGGCACTATGAGGATGAGGCTCCATTTTAATTTATTATAAAAGTGCTGCAATCATCGTTAAGTTAATTATTATAGGGTTCAATGTTTGTATTGCTAATATCTAAATCATATCCTATTATGGGAATCGCATATATATTCAAATAGGAATGTTATATACAAAATTATCTCAATGTTATTATGTAATCTCTCTTATTAAAAATGCAAAGTAGCCCATTGAAAGCAAAAATAAGTCTCTAAAAAATTTTCTTTTGAGCACGAATTTTCCCGCTTAGTGACATTTCTTTCAAGAGCATATATAATCAGGGGCACTAATGTATGTGTATTTTATATCTGCTTAATAGTTTTCTTTTATTTCAACTGAAATGAGAAACTACTTAGATTATAATTAAAAGAGCGACCTTAAAGTCTATTTTACTTTGGTAGTTGCCCAAATTTATTGGAAGAGGGAATGACTAGGAGTAACATAATCTTTGTGAAATTATTCTAATTCGCTAATTAACGGCATAAAATAAATTTTATAAAATTTATTGAACCTAAAATTGCCTAGGTTTTAATGAATTTAACTACAACCGTGAACGTACTAGCGTAAAAAGCGCTAGTCTCAGTAATGTAAATTAGAATGTTTTGGAATTTTATTGGCCTAGAAATTATTTGAGTAAACTAAGCGGTGATAAGTCCTGTTCGCAACATAAAAGCTTGCAATTTATATGTTAAAACAAAAATGGCTTTATTAAAATTTATTATTTTATTCTTTTCCATTTTTAAAATAAATTACTGGTCTAAAACATTCACTAAAGGATTCAAAGGAAAATTTTAGAACTTTTATCATAATGGCAGCTAAAGTCAAGCTTGACATGACTGGGTATGCTGGACAACCAACTATTAAGTTTCAAAACCCTATCAGTTCAAAAAAGAACCAAAATTTGAATTATAATGCTCCTGCCGGCTGCGCTGGAAAGCCCAGTCAAAAGTTTTCAGAATCCTACCAAAAAGCAAGAAAATTCACATATAACAAAAAATCACAAAGTGATGGCGTGAAGAATGCTCTCAGTGGTTATCCGGATAACTCAGTGGATGAAATTATAACTAGAAAGTCTATGCTCAATTATGTCAATCCTAGGACCCAGAGAGCATATTATAAAACCTCCTGGCTGCCAAATTTCGATGAGTCAGGGAAAATGGAATTTAGATCCTATAGAAAAATTGGAGGTGCTAACATAGAAATGAATTACTCATTCCTAGACTGTGACTCTACATATTCCTCATGGAAGAGGCAACTTGATAGGCACTCCAAGCAGTACTCGTCTAGTTTAGAGGTATTAACGATAGCACTAGCTTCACATGCTTAAATTAAGTCTAGTTGGGTAAATCATATAACCTTTAAATAGAACAAATTTATTTTTATCAGAAAATATAACTCAATTTATGATTTTATAAGCATATTCTATAGAAATATATTCTCCTTTTTATTTGACAGTTTGACAAGTTTTTGACCGTTTCTGAAAATGCATGTCGTAGTGATAGGCCAGTTGAGGTAAAAAATAGGGAGCCACCATTCGCTAACCCTGATGGACCGTTCGAAAAGGACCAAGAAGGAGTTCCTGTTCACCGTAGAGACCACCTTGATGTGAGTTGTGTTTATTTATTATATTATTTATCTTGAATTTAAGGATTAAATTTGATAATTATTTTAGAGGACTCTCACACCTCGACATGAAACTGTACAAAGAGACTGTATAAGGATACATAAACGGCAATAGGATCCTACCTTAGATTAAAAATAAAAGTCAAGTTTTTGACATTTTATAGATGATAAAGTTGTGAATGAAATTATGAGAAGTTTAAGTACTTCCAGCTATCAAATTTAAATTATACTTTATTTTTAATCAGGTAGTGTCTGGTAAACCTTCAATAATTTTTTGAATTTTTTGTCACCACAATTTTTTTAATTTGAGAAAACTTGATAGGCAATATTTAAGCCTTTCCAAAATTTAATATTATTTAAATATAAAAACTGGGTAAATTTTGGCTATGATAGTGTTTAATCGACGCCTTGAAAATTGTTGGGAGTTATAAATTATAAAATATAAGGTCCTTATATAGAGCCGAATGTTATGGGAAAATGTGCTAAAATTATAGAGTAAAATTCTCTCGAGCTTTTCTAATAGCATCATATAAAATTAGTCTTCATCGATTTTAGGTGCTAAAAAAAAAGAGAGTGAAGCTGTGTCGTCTAATTCTATGTCAGAAGGATTTGATTTGGGACCAAAATTGAATTTAAGTGATAGCGGGATATTAGCCGACAGTCCTATTACTACAGAGTCTGCTATTGAACTAGCTCTGGAGAACATCACTAAGTATCTCGTTGCAAATTCTTGAGAAACTGGTTCTGTGCTGGTGACGATTACCTGTAAAATTCATTTAATGAGATTTAAATCAAAGCTGATAATTTAAGGATTTGCCACTCACATCGTTAATTGAGTTTTTAAACTGTTTTTTTACCCTTATACTGTCCCCTTCAGCATCAAATGTTAAGCTTTGTTTTTCAATAGATATCATGACTGAGAGAATCATATTAAACATGAAGATAGAATTGTAATTGGGTCAAGTCCTACCTGATTCTCCTACAGAATTTAGGTATCGAACTATTTCTTGGAACTTTTTAGATTTCATTGAGCATGTACAAGAGTGATCTGGCTCAGGTATATTGAGGTGCTCCTTTTCCATGTCCACCATTTTAAGGTCTGCTATGAGCGTTTCAGCTCTTTTAGAATCTGATAACAATTTTTTTAAAGGATTTTAGTCCATTAATCAATTATTAGGAATACACTGATAAGTAAAAACGATAAAATCGGATTCAAAATGAAGCAAATTGAAAGTTATGAAAAACTCATTTGTCGATTAGAAAACACTAACATTCATTATTAACATTAAAATCCTCTGAGTCATAGATGGCGATTCTGAGTATATCCATGTCTTCATCTTCATTTTCACTTGTTGAAAGAAAAACTTCACTGTTTTCCTTTACAATATTTAGTACTTTAAGCATGTGAGGGATGTTTACTCCAAGGACGCATCCCAAATCACAGCGGTACTCAGTGAAAAAGTCCACAGGTAGTTGGAGATGTACAAGGGCAACATGACTGTTGTCCATTGCCTGCATTGTTATCCCATGTTGATTGCATTCAAGATTGATGTCAGTGCAAATGTCTTTTAGAGATTCTAAAAGGCGTTTAAGAAGTAGTCCAGGGAGGCCACACTCGAACATGGCTTTAAAAAGTGAAAGACTTAATCTTTAAAATGAGTACCTGATGGTTGTTTCTTTTCTATTGATTGGGGATTTTCATTTATAGCCTTTTAAGGTTAAGGAATATTAGAGTCAATTTAAAATCGTCTTTAATGTTACAGAGACATTAGTGTTAGAATTAAATGACTCTGGATTGAGACTTAGGTTTATAAGTTGTTATTCGTTTGAGTTATCAATTGTTATTGAGGGGGCCTGAGTTACATACGCAATGTTTAAGATTTAAGACAACAGAGCAAAGCTATATCTAGCCATTCAGAAGAAGCAAATAAATTGGTACTTACAAATTTACTTATTAACGAGCGGCCTTGCATAAGTTATATCTAGGCTTAAAAAATTCTATTCGAAGTAGCTCGGGTGTGCAATCCGATGCTGACACGGAAAACAGTCAAGTTGCAATAACCCTAAAGTATTTATGTTGGTGTATTCATAAAGCTTCATTCAGAAGTTTAATCGAGTTGTGATTGTTCATTTATAAGAACAACCAAATTACAGTACTTCAAGATTGCTTATTATAGTTTCACTTTTAGGACAAATCATATGTTTTAGGTGAGAGCTAAGTAGAAATAGTCTAAGCTTTCACATAAAAAATTTTTCATTCAGTTTTAAAATGTTGTTTTAAATATTAAAGCTATTATATAAGAGTTATAATTAAAAATATCTTTCAATTTAGATAAAATTATGTATGATCTAAGCTCAACACTTTTGAATCACCACAAATCAACCATATTGTTGAAGCAACTTGCAGCAAAGCAATCCTGACGAGTTTTAAGAATTAGCACAAAAAGCTAATTAAAATCTAGCTGACAAAAAAATTTCAAGATTAGAAAGATATTTAATTTTTTTTGGTAGATGTAAGGCAGAGCGACAAAAGTTGCAAGATATTGATAGTATTTTTTAATTTTATTCCCAGCAAGGTCTACTTGTAGAGAAACTCCACTCATCTACTCTACATCTCTCTTCTATATAAGCTCTCAAAATGGGCCCTTCATATGCCGCCCTAGAGATTACAATTATTTATTTTATAATCAACCTACTTTGAGTATTATTTATAATATTTCTACCTATAATGAGATGGTAAGTCTGTCCATAATTCTTTCAACAAGTTATCTTCATTCAAATCAGCACATATTTTAGGAGCTAAAGACATTTCTAAGCAGAAAAGATCGTAGCCCTGCATTTGTACTCCAACTTGTGGAAAAGCGTAAGTACAAATGTTCCCAAACTGGCTCTTATCCCAAGTTTCATTATCTGTCTTATTTGGATTATTTTCAATTTCCTTGTCTAATGAATTAGGGCTTATAAATAGCTCTTTATCCAAAAATTCATACTTGAAGATCTGCCTCCATATTTCTTCAAAATTGAGTAAGTTGAATGTTTTTTATTCAATATTTTGAAATTAAGAGTCTAGGGTGTTAATTTTCAACAAAATCCTTACCAATTCTATCGAAATTTTTATTAAATAGATCCTCTATCTCTTTCTTTGGTGGAGAACGATCTTGAAAGCCTAAAATACAAGATAATTGGCCAAAATTCTAGATAGAAATCTTTAAAAAAGCATGAAACTTTGAGTGGAGACGGTAATTGTCTCAATGCAAAGTGACCATTTATCATCTCATAATTCCTAGTTATTCCCATTAGCATTCAAATAATGATAGAGTTCAGTTTCTAACCTTGTATGTTCAAGTGATAAATTCTATCAGAATGATCAGTGAACAAAGCAAATAATCCATGAGATTTCAAAGAGCAACGGAAATTAACAAGACAAGCAAAAGTTAAATTAAGGCGTTTGTATTTAAAGTAGACCCCATATGGTGAGAATCGATTCAATTTTGTGTAGATTCTCAAGTGGGTGTCCGTGAGGCCAGACTCATGAGGACCATATAAAGAAAGTTTCCCGAGCTTGGGAAAATGACTTGGAATCAAGTCATCAAGCATTCTCAATTCTGAGTAACTTGTCCACCCCAGCTGAAGGCTTTTTAGACTAGATACAAGTGATTCAGAATATATACTTTAAAAACTAATAAAAAGGTTAACTGACTTGGTGAAATACAAATCATTGTTGAAGCAACATATCCTATTTTTGCCATAAAGTTCTATATTTTGAGCACTATTTGATATACCATTCAAAAAGAGTTTTACAGTGTGTTGGATTTCATCATTAGAAACCATCTGGAGCTCTTTTAGACTTGCAAAGCTGCATGATTTCATCTGAAATCCAACAGGAACCTAGAAAAGTAATGCCATGAATTTTACATATAGCACTGGAGCTATCAGTGAAGTTTTAAACTGCTAGAAATAATTCATTTACTAGATGTTTTAAAATTTAAAACGTTTGTGTATATTCACCCAAAATGGTGTAGATATTTGAAAACTTTTTAATGAAGGTAAATATTTAGGTAGTCTAAGCCTTGGATGACTAAAATCAAATGTTCGGAATCTTGTGGTACCCTCACGAACCAACTTGAGGCATTGAAGTGAATTCTGGTTCGAATCTATTAGGTTTTCTAGAAATTGATTTATGTCCTTCTCAGAATATCTTCTAGGATCAATGCTAATATAAAATTTGCATGATTGGTATGTTTCACCAAAACATTAACAATTTATGCGCTTAAGCTAACATAGGGGATAATAAACATCCTGACCTGGTGATTCCCATTTTATAATCCCAGTCAGGAATTACGATGCTTAAGTTTTCAAGTACTACAATACTTTTTTCCAAATAACTCAAGACATTAGGGTTACTTGATGAGTCCTTGGTGATAAAAGAAAAATCTAAGTTCAAAGTTTCAATTTTAGAAAGTCGGCTACATATTGATTTTGCTAATACATCAGGTATTGCCAAGATCTTTTGAAATGTTTTAGAATCTAATTGTGCCCAGCTTAGAGGCATCTTACTAATTTTATAAAACTGTTGTGAAGCGACAGAAACCTTTGGAATATCCGAAGGGCTTAAGAATGTAAATACCTTAGTCATTAGCATTACAGATCCGCATTTACTGAAACAGCCATTAACCTCGGAATTTCTTTGCTTAATCCTTTTATGCCCAAAGGGTGATACCATATTCGAACAGCTCCAATTTTTTTCATGATACCCTTCTTTAAGGTAATTTAAAAAAATATTTTTCCTGACTTTCAAGGTAGAGCTATCAAGTGTGTTGGGAAAATTTGACTGATAGTTGTTGGACCTACTATGCTTCAAATATATTCTACCAAATGCCCACTGCTTGAAAAATAAGTTAGCATTGTGTAGTCTTTTGGCCTTTTTGAAGTTAGATAAAACAAAATACTTGAGCCGATTGAAAAGCAAACTTATTGTTTTTAAAGAATTTTTCAATTTTTTGCTAAATTTCCCTAAGCGATTCTTATAATATTTTGAATTTCTACACAACTTTTTTGATAAAGTTGTAGCCAAATTCCGTGTAAAGTGCTCATATCGTAACTTTTCAAGCTTAATTTTACAAGTATTAAAAAAGCTTGGGTGCCAAGACTTTGAGTTAGTACTTCTTTCTTCATTCAATTTGTGGAATTTGCTTACTAAGGACTTAGATTTAGGTGTTTTATGAGCCTCTTTATCAATCTCTCGTGTATTACCCATTTTACTCGTAGCTCTCTGGCTCCTGTTCCTTTGGTAACTCTTTCCACTATCAATTTCACTTTTCTTTTTGGAAAAATCCTTTTTCGGCATTTTAGATAGAATTTTTTTTTTTAATTTAGTGATCTCCGAGAGTCTTGGTAGTGTTATATCAGCTCTATTACATAAAAAATTGCTTTTGTACTTCAAATTATAAGAAAAAATTATTACAAAATTTCATGTCTTTTAAAATTAGTTTCACTATAAGCCCACCAAGAGAATTACAAGTTACGGGATTATAAATTTAGACAGAATTTCACAAAATTTCTTAATGTCTGCTATTTTAATTTGATTTCTGTTACGGTGGTTTTTTAGGCCTCACATCTTACCTTGTCATCAATTTTATTTGACCAGAAAAAGTCCCATTTTCAAGGTGCACTGGATAAAAGAATTCTTTTGTTTTGCTAGAAAAATTAATAGACACTTGGGATAAATTATATAATGAAGATATTATTCACACTTTAAATAAAAATTATTTTAGAACTAAAGTTGTTTTATATCACACACAGGGATCCATTACATCTTTGTCTTTGTTTCTTTAAATATTTAGAGACTATTGTGTTTTTAATCGTTTCCTCAAATTTATGAATAAACGTAAATCTTTTAAAGACCAAATGTCAATAAACCTCACTTTTAAAGGTTTGTGAGTGAATTTTTAGGATCAAAAAAGCTGAAGTTTTTTATATTGCTTTAAAATTAAAGAAGTTACATACATGTTTTTAGAAAACAAATCTATCAACTTGAAAAGATTGTGTAATTTTTTGTATCATATTTCTAGAGCAAGTGTAATCTAGGATTGCTTCGTAGAATTTCTGTGGATCATAGATCCAATATAAAAGAAAATATGAGATCTTCTAAAATTATGGAATAGTAAAATGATGTGAGAATTCTCACGGCTTTTAGCAGATTACGACTTTGGAATTTTTCACACTCGAGGGTGGAAATTCCCAAGTATTTTTTTGCCATCAATGCTGTAGTTGTTATGTTTAAAACCCAACAAAATGTTTATAATCAAGATGTTATCAATTGAAATTTTAAATTTGGTTTATAACATCTCTAGAGTTAGACTTTACAAGTCATGGGAGTAGTGCTATTCATATTTGAAATTAATTATTTTAAGTAGTGAGAATGGATTTTACGCTACAACTTTTTTCCATGGCTATTGTTCTAATAGGAATAAAATTTCGAGCTTTTATGACTCCACAGGATGGGGAACAATCTCGACCGCTTAGCCAACATTTATTTAACAGCTTACTCACACTTAACATATGATGTTATTATGTCTTCATGGGTACCACTTTTTGACATCGAAAATATATCCACTGTTTAGCATTAAGGATCGAAATTTACCTTACAGGCAACTTATGACTTGCCTTCCATTAATATTTTCGAGCAAGTCAGCTAAGTATTTATATGCAACTTTCTGTCTTATTCACATTAATTTATACAACGCGGCCTCCACTGGACATAACCAATTCTCTCGAAAATTGGGATTAAACTTTAAAATCCTGAGCATCTTTTTCCTTGTTTTTGTTTTAAGCTTTCATTTTATATTGAATTTTGTTGATTTTATCATCTTTGAGCCTTTTATTGCTCATTTTTATTAATACTATTGATAAGAAGCAATAGCCATGAATACAAGCACTAGAACTCTTTACTTATACTCGAGCCCTATATGGGCATACATCCTCTTCGAAATAAACCTAAAATATTTGCTTATAAATGCTTCTGGGGAGAATTTTACAAAAAGTTTTGCCACAACAATTTCATTTCCACCCACTGACAGCTCAGACATTCAAAATAAACTTCCATGGGAAGAAAGAGATGAGTCAGAAAGCAAACTCAAATCTTCTCAACCCGCCCATCAAGATGTTTGTATGCATTTTTTGGAGATTAAGGAATTCGAAAATTATATTTCATGTCTCCTTTCAGCTAACACTAAACTTAATTTTCCTACAAATGAAGATTTAATTGAACCCCGATCAAGCATAGCCACATCCGATGAAAGTTATAGCAACTTATATCCATCAACTTTTGTAGAAAATAACTCTAATCCGGTTGCCTTTACTCATTCCCTTCCCACTGATACCTTTAACTACCCCATCGGAAATACAATTAATAACTTAGATACTCAACACTCTGGGCAAATGCCTATGAGCTATCCTAAATTCAACAACTATGCTAACCATTTCTATGAATATAATGAGAACCCACCTAGTAACACCTCTACACCATTAACTATGGACACAAGCAGCTACTCAGGTTTTTACACAAATATCCCATATCAACTACAGAGCCCCACAAATTTAAACCCCACAAACTTAAATGCCCTAAGCCCTTTAGCTTCGGGCCATCAAAGCAATCCTCAAGCATTTCATATGCTTAAATCGGA
Organism: Nephromyces sp. MM_2019; assembly: GCA_015657535.1. Classification (NCBI taxonomy): domain Eukaryota; phylum Apicomplexa; class Aconoidasida; order Nephromycida; genus Nephromyces; species Nephromyces sp. MM_2019. The sequence continues at coordinate 9,591 of JADHZB010000034.1, read as the reverse complement.
TTATCTAGCCCTAAACCGAAGTGATGAGCCCCAAGGTCCTGTTCCTACTTCACAAGGCAACATATATTTAGTAAACCCATTTTTTGTAAGTAGTAGCATGTCACAAAATGATGCAATGCTTGATCTAAACCCTTTAGTTAAAGAATCGGGGGACGCTTTTCCTCCTTTTGATAGAGTAGATTCTATTTTGGAGGATAATAAGCTTGATAATGAGAATCTTATCAGCACAAAGGATTTGATTGAGAGACTTATGCAGGCAACAATTCAAGATAATGAAAATACTGGAATTGAAAATCCAGCCCAATATCCTTCAAAAATACCGGATATAGACCTACCATTGCCTCCTGCTTTCGTCCCCCCTACAATTTCTGATTACCATATCAATGATACTCTATTATCCTCTTTGATTTACAAACTCATTAATAATACCTCAAAAAAAACTCAAGATAACAGCAATGCAAATCTCCCTTTCAGTAACCCTCCAGAAACCCCTTCACAATATTCATTGGATTATTTACTATCTTTAATTAATCAAAATAAACTCGAAGATTTTGGCTCCTTTGATGATAGTAGGAGTAATCCTACTCTCAATTTTCCTCCACCAGCACCTTATGGACCTTCTCAGTTTAAAAATGGAATGTACTACTCCCCACCCCCTAGAAATAGTTTTCCAACTCCCTGGCCCAATTTCACGAACTATCCCACGTATCTCACTCCTCCGAACCTTGGAGATTCAGCCTCGATCAAAACATTATATGAATATTTAATAAAAATTTTAGGACCTGGTCTTAATACACCTGGCCCTCCTGCTGACTCCCACAACCCATTTCCATTTAATTTCCCAAACTATTCAGCACAAGAAGTTTCTACATCACCAGGTAATTATTTTAATAACATTGAATTTAAAACCACACCGCCTTCTATCTTATTCTTCAGGGTTTTATCCTTTCCCTACCTTACCACCTCCCCATGAAGAAGAACCTAGAGGATTACTTGATAGTTTATTTAACAACAAAATGGGGTTTTTATCACCTAAAAGTAAATCTAAGCCAAAAAAGAATAATAAGAAGGATAATTGTGACTAATACGGATCTAGAAGCACATTTAGGCCCGCTAAGTGTCTTGTTATAGACTAAAGTATTTATATTCTTATAAAGTTTTGTTTGATTGCTATATTATGTTTAAAACTTAACCCCAAGCCTAGGAGGATATATCGCATTTATTATAATTTATAAAGCTCATATTAGGATTAAGTTTTGCATCTTTATATACTGTATATTATAGACATTTTTGAACTAATTTTTTAACTTTTTGATTTCAAATAGTGCCGCATTAAAATTCAGTAAAACACATGATTATCAATTTTTGATGCATGTGAAATAATACTTCCAATTTTGTACTTTTGATAGTTTGATATTCTTACTTAAAATTATATACAACATCTTAATCTCCGTTTAATTTTAAGCCTAACCAATTTTGATTATAACTGTAAAATAATTATAAACCTCATTATATTAAGAAGAATTTCCCCAGTATCTTTTTATGAAGGCCTAACTTAACAATTTATGTAACATTTGCTTTTAACAAGCATCAATTTTTGAATTGTATAGAATATAAAAGCCACTTAATTAAAACTTTCTCGATGAGATAATTCTATAGAATCAGAGAAATTATAATTGTGAAATATGAATAAAATTTGAAGCCGAGGTTGTTTTAAGGTTTGAGTGATTGCTTAAAACAACCTTAATGGAATAGCAAAGTCCTTTGTCAACAAGCTGATAGCAAGAATAAATCAAAATATGAAAATCATCAAATATCATAAAAGTAAACTCACTGCTTGAATTAAAAATAATCAATAATATAAAGGTTAGGCAATTAAGAATTGATTTCGAACAAGTTATTTGATAATATGATTATCAATTTTTAAATAGTTGAAGTGTCTTTGATATAAAATTAGCAAGCACTAGAATTTTAAAACATTTTGAATATCCTGAATAGAAGATAACTGCCTATCGCTAAATATAAAAAAAGTTTATCGTTGTTATACAAATTTGGTTTTTCTACAGAAGTTAAAGGTATATTTCTTATTGCCTCTTTCAAGTCAATAACTTCTTTGGGATGCTCAATTGGTGGGAAGTAATTTTGGGTGTTAGATGCTTTTACTAAGCTTGTATCAATGTGTTGGATAGTCATTTTTTCAATTTGGTGAGGAATGTCCATATCTTGTGAGATGTAGCTACTTAGATCTTTGGTGCAATATGTTTGTTGAGTTACATATCCAAATTTTTTGTAGTATCCTCTTGTTCCTATACCAGCGATAACTACCATTTTCTTAAAACCTTTTAGATATGCAAACAGTTCAGCAGCTAGTATCAACTTGTTACCAATCCCACGATGTTGTGGGCGGATATCATGTTCAGGCTTTTTTTCATCATGTGCAACCACAATGCCATAGACGTGTAATTCTCTGAGTAGAGCAGCATTTTCTAGTACAGGGAAAGGAAGTTTGAAAGGGTCGGGAGATTTGTGAGGTAAGCGAAGGCGAAGAAATCCAAATATTGTCTTTTCATCTTGTGTTTCGAAGCTCAAGAAGTATTCATCTCCACCATCAGTTAAGTAGTGTCGAACCTTTAAAATAGCACTTTTGCTGGAAATAAAAGTAAATTGAGATATATAAATGTGTTTGAGTTTATATATTGATGAGTGTGTATGTACATGTGTAATCTAGTAAATAGATGAAAGTAGTACAATGTTGACACTAGTAGAAAGTGTTAGCAACTATAGAAAAACTCATATGATGTGAGTGGAACTGTTAGAAAAGATATTTGCTCAATTCAATATATATATTAAAATAGAAATAATTTCGTATAATCTTACCTAATATCCATTCTTTGATCTTTAACCTCACGACATCGTATACATTTACAAGCAAGATTCATAGCTCCCATACGTTGTAGCACAAGTTGTCTGTAGTGAAGAATGGATGTGTATAAGATTTAAATAAATGAAGAATTTTGAATAAATAACTTCCACAGGTCATAAGGAGTGTGAGAAGATTAGTAAATAAGTGTAGGTTCTATAAAGTAAAATATCTTAAATGTTTATCAAATATAGCTAGGGAGTAAATTTGTGTACCTCAAGTTAGTCTTGTCATTCCCAGCAATAATAGATTGATTGGGGATATCGCGGATAACTCGATTTAATCTTATCCATGGGTGTACAGAGGATTTGACAGATATAAGTAAATCAATTAAAATCTCACTGTCAAGTTCAGTATAGGGTGTAAAGAGTCCATCTTTATACCTTTCAAAAATATGGTACATAAATTGGGTGAGGAATGCACTTTATGATGTGTGCTTGATAAATCAAGACATTTTAATTCTTGTGACATTTAGGGTACTGGTTGTATGTAAAAGCAAAAAGATCTATAATTTTAGATTGATCAAATCTAGTGTAACTTGTTTTTATATAGCTATTTTAAAAAGCTTTAATTATACCATTCTTCAATTTTACTAAAAGGTGTAACTTCACATGGGTAAATTTTCCATTGATCAACTTGTAATGAAGGTGAGCTCAATACCCAGTCAAACATTTCTAAATCCTTCTCAGGAGAAGAAGTTGGTAAATCAGGCATGAGGTGTATATCCACCTAATCAGGGAAATGAGTTATGTAGAAATAAGGTTTTGATTGTTCTAATGTCAAGATAAGATTAGTACCATGTGTGTATAAAAGTACATGATTCATGTATCAAAACATTAAAAAAGTAGGGGTAGTGGTCCTAAGGTGTATATGGAAAAATCAAAGACTTACTTTAAATGCTGCGTCCTTGAGCATTTTAATAGCCTTTATGCATTGCTGTGTTGTACAGCCTCGATTAATGACCTTTAGTATTTCCTCATCAGTGTGTTGGACACCAATTTGAACGCGTGTGCAACCATAGTTCCTCAGTTTCTGAATTTCGTGCCTTGAGATATAATCTGGTCTGGTTTCCTAGAGAGAAATTATAATTCAATTTAATATTTTAAGTGATGTATCTATGTATTTTGATAGTTTAGTAGGTTATGAGTTTATTAGTTTTTTAGATAGCTTTTAAATATTATTATTTTTAGTTTAACCAAAGTCAACCCGATAATCCTTGATTTAGCATTTTCATTGATGGTCTGCTCTTCTTCAAGGCTAAGCCTGTTTTTGATAAAATGATTTATATTTTAAATAATAGTGAAAATATATTTTAAAAATGTTTAAATACCTTTGTCTATAGGGTGGTGTGTCTGAGTATACATTTGCTGAGTAAAATAGATCCCTTATAAACATGTATTGATACTCTGCTGGGTACCTAAAAAACAACATTTAGTTTAATTGAAAACAAATATTTGAGTTATAAACTAAAGACTCAACTAGAAGTTGAGTGAAAAAAGGTTTAAACTATTAAAAGCTGATTACTATATAGAGATATTCGATTTATAATTCATTGCTTAAGGGTTCATATAGACATTCTTGATTCTTTAGTGAAGTGTTATACGTCATTATTTTTAAGCTGGTGCTTAGCACTCGAAATTACTCACCCGCTCCATGTGCCACCTAAAACTAAGATTTCAATTTTGTCAATGACGTGGCCATTTTTCTTCAAATTGTTCGCTCTGTCAAAGAATTGGTCGAATGCATCCCAACCATTTTGATTTGCTCTTAAGACTGCAGGTTCGGTTGATAGGTAGGATCTTGGCTGTCCGGGTTCATTGGGGCAATAATGGCAATCTTTAGGGCAGCTAAATTCTCCTGGGCTTGTGAGGACGGTAATAACACATACACCTGAGTTGGAGCGGACTGCTTTTTTACGTATAAGGTGAGTGAGATGGTCAGAAGGTGGTAGCTTTTTTGAAAGAACAAGGTGATTATAAGCAGAAAGGATATCTGATTTTGAGGGTGAGATGTGGTATTTTTTGCGTAACTGATTAAGGAGAGTATTTATGGAAGAAGCGGACAGTGTGAATTCGGAGTATGTGGATGACTGTTCAAATGATGAAATTTTAATTTTATCTGCGTTGGCTGAAGAGTTTAATGAACAGCTTCCAGTGTGACCTTTTTTATTAGTGTCCACATCATTTAGTTGCTCTTGAGAGTTTGCCTCCGATGCAGCTTCAGACAAAATTTGGTGTAATTCCATCACGAACGACTTAAGTTGTGGATGTGGTGGCTTAGATTCAGTGTCCTCTGTTGTTTCATTGGAGGAGTTTGGTAAGTTTTTATTTCGCCTATTCGGGAATTGGGCCCATTCATTCATGCTATTTGCAAAGCTGTCCAAGTGACGGCGGCGGTGGATATCTTCGAAGTCAGTTGACTTTAAAGTTTTTACACGGCCCGCATGGCGGACAAACCCAGGGTCAGTTGCAGGAAAAAATGCCTCCAAATCACCATATGGATGAGTTAGTTCTGCCGATGCCATCTTTAGGCTACACAGGAAGGTAGGATTTAAGTGTTTATATTATAACTAAATTTAATTTTATAAAACATTGGTTAAAGACTGTTAAAGAGGTGTCGTGATTTATAAGTTGCTAGTCCCAATAGTGATAGGGATGTGTTTAATATATGATATCTTGCTAAATGGAAAGAGGTTAATTCGTAATAATTTTGAAACTTTGATTTGTAGTAATAATTTAACACATTGACAGAGGTCTGAAGCATTTGCTCAGCGACTCTGGTTGCCTATCTACATTGATCAGAGATTTTATGTAGCAAATTTTGCAGCTCTCATGCTAGTTTCAGGTGGCAAAAACTCTAGTATTAGGGTTGGTTAGTTTGACCAAACCATAATGTGTAAGTACATTTTAATTCAAAGATGTGTGCAATTTACGTATTACAGCATATTTTAGTGTGACTTTGTGGAATCTATATTTATCATGTTTTATTTTAAAAATTAGGCCTCTGAAATTGTCAAGAGAGATGGAATTATTGGGTAGTTTGTTTTTGGCATCACGCATTTTTATGGTTTAGGAGTTAATGTTATCACTATCCTATACATTAAGCAGTCTTTGACACAGCTACAATTTTAGCCAAGTTTTATATACCTAGTTTAATTTAAGAAAAATTTACTCATAAACTCTTTATAGGTAGTTGTTTTGCAGACAAAACTAGTTATACACACTTATATATCAATGATAAAAGATTTCAAGACAAAGTGACAGCTACCAGTACTTGTAGATTGATTAAACAGATTCTCCTCAAAACAAGACACTGGTGCTTATATTGATTATACTCTTTGTATTTAAAAAATCTGACCAGCTACATGGCTAATAAGACTTGCGATCCTGTGTCAACTCAGGAATTAAAAGTTACTTTGGATTGAATTTTGTTTCATTGTTGTGACTTAGATATTCCAATCATGCTATAACCTAAAAATTCACTTATCTATTTAACCTATGAATCTTATATGATTATATAAATTATAACTCTAAAGAAAGCAAAGCATCCCATATCAAGAGATAATCTTTGTGAAATTTTACTCAAATTTAGCAGACTCTAAAGAAATGAACAAACAGATATCTACACATAATTACAACGAAATCAAAACATAATGTAACTCAAAATCTTACATATGGCATTGGAAATTCATAAGTTTTCAAGCATGAACTTACATATAATATATAGAACACAGCTTTACTATACCCCAAAATACTTGTGCTTATATTCTATGGTATAAAAAATATATGGATTTGCTTAGTCTCCTTGAATTGCTAGTAAAAATTGAAGTTGACAAAAAATGAAAGAAATTACTTGAAATTAAAATCATTCAATAACTTTAAGGCTTTGTAAAACCTACTCGAAAGGATTAATTTTTTTAACATGGTAAATTTTTTTATTGTTTTATTTTTTATTTCTTAAACTCGCACGAGTTAATTATATAAAAATCAAACTTAGCAAGCAGGGTGCATACACATTTTCCGGTGTGAAGCAGACAATTCACATAACCAATATATTGAAAAATGGAAAACGTTGTGTATCTTTATCCTTGGATTCCGGACGTGTGGGTATAAATTAACCTAAAATTGAAAAAAAAACTCCTCTTCAAATTCCCAAGTCATGTTTCGGGAAAACTAATAATGATCAATTTTAAGATATTGCTAAACTAAAAATCAACTCGAATTTATAGAGGAAGAGAAATGTTGCGTTGTAAATCACTTTTCAGGATACGTTCAATTATAGTGAAATATGAAAAGCTATGTGCTAATTTTAACTGTTTTCAACTTCATGACAACAAATATTATAGGTAATGAAATGAAAGGGTGAATGGTACTCAGCACATTTTGGATGTTTCCAGCTATGAACGTAATAGACTAATTTTAACTAGCTCATAGAGTGGAATAAATCATATACGGGCCTTTTTGACAGATAAGTTGTCAGTGTCGATTTTGTGCTTGTAAGATTCAATTTTTTGGTTATTAGAATCATTTTCTTTAGGTGTGAATTTGCCATTGACCATTAAGTTATGTTTAACTAGAACATCGGTAGGGTAAAGGGTTTTATAAGGCTCGGGTAAACGTTTAAAATTCTTGATAAGGGTTGACTTGATTTGAGCTATTTCATCTTCATCTTCAGATGATTCTGAGGATGAAGATGAAGAGTCGGAGGATGATGATTCAGAATGTTCATCCTCGTCCTGATTTTTTACAGCCTTTTTCATGATATTTCCATCTGAATACCAGCCATCTCTCCTGTGAAAATGTGTGGACCAGTAAGATTTCAATAGATTTTAGGAGAATTGTATTGAATAGTATTTTAAGCAAAGTTTGGATGTATAAAGATGAAAATTGAGTTGAACTTCTATATATTTTTATGCAAATGAGTTTTCATTCCTAGCCTAATACAAATTAAGGTTTATAAGAAATCGAAAAAAATGCTATTTCACGAAGTAAAAGATCAATTTTAGGCTTAAATCCTCGAAATTGATACATTGAGAATGTTTTTTGGATACAGGATTCGAAATATCTAAGGGTTTAGTGATGAATAAGTAGGCTTACTCATTTAATTGTTCTGCTGTCTCGAATAGGCTTGGAATGAGATTCTTCATACGATTCAACCACATTGTAGCTAATTTTGGTCTGCCCTTTCTCATAGCCTTCCTATGGAGTTAAAGAAAGAAATAGGTCAAGAAATTATTAAATTAATAGCTTCGATTTGTTAATAAAATCTTAGTGTTAGTGCACTGTAAGGTTAGAGTAAGTTTGGTTAGATAATGGTGGCAAAAGAAATAATTCATGTGTGTACAATAAGGAAATTAAATTGATATCGATACTTATTTAGGTAAGAAAGTTACTAGTAAATAGTTACCATGCAGGTACAAAGTTAGCATGTGATACAAAATTTTGTGTGCATGAGATTGAGTCAGATAAATTTAAAACAGCATGCCACCAGCCGGGAGGGACAAATATGATATCTCCAGGTTTTTGTATAACCTTGAAAAACAAAATTAGTTCATTAATTATTCTCTAATTTTGATTAGGTAAAATAAAATAATTTCAGAATTTGTGTAGAGCTCAAATTTATATTTCTCTAATAATATGGTAACAATTACTGATATTAGAGTTTAAGTGATATTTCTAATATAGCCTATTTATAAAGAAAGAGAAAATCATTTTCTTTTTGTGTGTAAAGGATGACTACACAGGGACCCTATACATATTATTTTATCACCTCATAAATAGGGATTTCATATCTCTCTTCTCTTAGCTGAGGTAAAATCTTATCATACCATAATATAGCTTCATCATATTTCTTATAGTTTTGTAAAAATTGTCCATTAGCAACCTTTTTAGGGACATGTGGTGGTATGAGCACCCACCTATTAAATTAAAAAATATAAATATATATTCTAACAGGAATAATATCTATTAAGGCAAAATCTACTTATATATTTTTACACATATACACATGTAAGCATACTCAAGGTGTTTCACTTGAAAGGAAATTAAGCTTGAGTGTATATAGGGAATTTTATTATTGTAATTCCTAGGATTCATCTAAATGATATTAGATATATTAAGACCTCAATGAATTTTTACACATACATATTTGATAGAAAATACTTTACACCCAAACAAGAATAGCTCAAAGTTTACACACTATACGTATTCATACCATTTATAACCCTTTATTAATGCATTCCAGGCTGCCGTGTGTAAAGGGTCTTGGTGTAATGTTGTACCAGAACGTTTGGGGCCAATACAAAACCATCGATGACTAAAGGTAAATTTATATATTAATAACAAATTAATTACATATAATCAATAATAAATGTATAATCAATACTAAATAATATCTACATGTGAAAATGTATACATAAACACGAATAAATACTTGCATATGTACCCACATACACATACACACAGATATGTTCAGAGACGTATATATATATTTAGGGGTATACTTATGTATGTATTCTTACTTAATATTTATACATATAAGCATATCTTAAAACATTACTGACTTATTTAAAAAAATATAATACAATTTATATATGTAGACATTACTAAATAGGAACAGAAGTGAATTTTTACATATTAAGATCTACACACATTTATGAGTAATCACATGTT
>JADHZB010000033.1:0-10000 GCA_015657535.1 Nephromyces sp. MM_2019 | reverse complement strand
CTATGTTTTCTATGTGTTTTATATATAGTGTATAGTACGTATAGTATGTGTTTATATCTATGGTGTTTGTAATGATTGTTTGAATCACATTAGGGTAATCTCTACTCTATTATTGATGTATTTTGAATGTGTAATCAGTATATAACTTTGTGTGTAATTATGTAATTGTGTGTAATTGTGTGTGAATTTGTGTGTCATTCATAGCTAATATATAAATTATATTGTGCATTTCCCTTAGTCTATTTATATGTATTTTAACTCTAAACATTAATATGACCATTATTCAACATTTTACATATTACCCAACTCTACACGCACCTACACACTACACATTACACATCCCTACAAATACACACACCCCACCCCGCCAACACACATTTCCCTACTCATCCCTACCCCCCCCCCTACGCACACACCTCTACACACACACACATACACACACACTGTGTAGGTTTATATCGTCGTGAAGAAGGTCTACGTAGTATTGGTTATAAGCGAAGGAAAATTAAAGAAGTGGACGAGGAAAACTATTTTGTGTGTAGTTGTTATTTTGGGCCTTGTCGTATGATACGAATTACTGTACATAAATTAATAGGCTCAAGATGGGATAGAGAGTAAGTTTACACACACAGATCACAATCATGTATATGTGTGTGTATAAATATATACATGTGCGTGTATGTGTATGTGTATAAATATATTCATGTCCGTGCATGTCTTTAATTGAGTAATTGTGTAAATATATATATATGTATGTTTGTGTGTGTCTGTGTCTGTATAAATATATACATATATATATATATGTGTGTGTAACTGTGTAAATTTAAATATATATACATATATATATATATATATATATAAATGTGTGTGTGTGTGTATCGATCACAGCCGTAATTTGAGTACCAATCCTAAAGAACAGCTTGTAGTGGAGGTATGGACAGACCCTTCTTCTACACCCAAACAAATTTTGTCGTTCACTCTCCAAGAAGCGTTCGCTTGGTATGCCGATTTATCGAGGCAATTAATTAATGGCCATGACCCCTCTGAAGAAGCCATACAACTCGAGGGTAAGGATGTGTGTGATGTGTGTATGTGTTGTGTGGTGGGTGTTGTATGTGTATGATGTGTGTATGTCTCTGCTGTGTGGTGGGTATTGTGTATGTGTGTTTATGTGTATGTGTGGTGGGTATGTGGTGGGTGTTGTGTGTGTGGTGTATGCATTTGATACCGAGAGTGTGTAGGGAATGTTGTATAGGGAATATGATGTGCGGACTGTGTGTATATGTGTGTGATGTGCGTCTACAAACATCTCAGTGTATATACATTTATTAATCGGTCTGTGTGTGTAGTGTTTTAACTCTCTATATATAAATTTATCTTTTTTCTATATCAAGTTTTTAATATATAGAGCTTCCAAAATACATATTTTCAAATTATTCGTAACATATATTCAAATAATTATACCGCTACACACTTATCTTTTACACATTGTTTTACCTATTATTTTTTACACATTGTTTTACACTTAATTTTTACAAACAGAGGTCTGTAAGAATATTGATTCGTATCGTCTGCTAGAAACTCAACAAAAGGCTTTGGGAGGGCCACCCCTACACATTATTGATGAACAGGCCCTCCTAAACCAAACACACGCACCAGAATTACCCAGTTCAGAAAAATCATTTTCATTGCCCAAATTTCCTCCTCCAGTAAGTATATAACGTGTGTGTGTGTGTGGATGTCTGTGTATACATGTTTATATGTGTATGTGTGTATACGTGTGTATAGATGTGTGCATAAATAATAAACAAATTTGCGACACATACGAGTGTTTAATTACACATTGTTTATATCTTACAAATTTTATCAACCAAACATATTATTATAAATACCCTACACAAATTGACTGTGTGTAAATTGTTTATGAGCGTACATACATTCTCCCGTTGCACACATACATTCATTCTCTAATATATATATACATACTTATACATATTAACACTACACATATTTTAAAATGGTACATAAATATAAGCTTACTGAGTCCTCTTAATGCATATATACACACACACACAATTATACATTTAAGGATGTATATACCCCAATATCCACATCTTTACATACACACAACAACACATTTCACGCGCACTATTTCATATCTTCAGCCCCCTAAACAAAATGAGTTAGATTGGCTAGGTGAATCATTAAATGATGAACCTTACTTTGATAAATTTGCTACAAAAAAGAGTGATGTTAGTCCATACACACACACAAAAGAAGAAGGTGGTCCTTCTTCAGTTTATATTGAAAATTTAGAATTACCTAAGAAGGCCATTGATTCTTTGCTGGAGGTATAATTAATGAAATTGGAATCACTTATATACACACACTTAATAGAGAGGAGTAAAATATCATTAACCTATACACACACAAATATTTATTTTTCAGCTAAACATGAAAAACTCTCATCCATAAACATATATATATATATATATATATATCTTATATACACACACCTACATCCCTCTCTCTCGCACATACATATGCACACCTAGACACATACATAACTAGGGACTATTGAACTGAAATAACACATCTGTTTATTTTAATTTTTATATGTGTTTAATAATTTACACATTTTTAAATATTTAGTGTGGTGTAATTACACTGGCTGATGTCGTTCAATACAGTCGATCAGAATTGGCTAAATTTCCACACATTGGGGCCGTTTCAATTGCAATTTTAGAAGGCCTACTTCAACAAAAATTTAACCTACACCTTAAACCTGATTAACATAATACATAAAAACACATATTACAAACACACATATTATACACACACACATATTACAAACATACACACTATACAACTTCACAAGCAACACACACTACAATTAGGGAATAATTAAACAATTTCAAATTTTTTTAATTCAAAAGATCAATGCTTTATAACCCGAATACAAACACAATGTGTGCAAAAATTATAGAGGGAGTTTATTTTTTTTTACTTATTCAAAACAATACATATGTTCGATTAGACTATAAATTTTGTGTGTAAATTTAGAAAAAAAAAAACCACAATTATTTTTGTTATACACAAAGTTGATTAAATTTTACACCAAAAAGTCAAATTCTTTCAACTTTACACTTCAACCTAAAATGTATATTGTTTATATCTGATTTAAATATGTGTGTGTGAACAGTTATTTACACTTTTTTGCTCTAAAAATAATAGTTTGTGTGTAATTTTATTCGGGTTGAAAATACGGAGTTAACAGGCAATCTTTTGGATACCTAACAAAATTTCTTACACACTTTTATTACACGAAATGGTGCGGAATACATATATATTGTGCTTTTTGTGTTATATCCTAGTGTGTGTGTTTGTGTGTAAATGTTTTGAGTGTCGATATGGTTTATTTGTGTATGTGTATAGGTGTATACGTGTGTCTGTTTTGTATATATATCATGTGTGATTTATACCTATACTAAGCGTGTATGCTGCTCTATATGTGCAAGTCTGTGCAATGTGTTTATACTTGTACTATGTGTGCACGCCGGAGATATGTGCGTATTCTAGATTTTTAAATATAATTTTATTGGTTTTTGAACTACTTTTAAACATATTCGTTGCAAAAACAACTCAATTAGCAGATAATAAAGTCACACACAGATATATACTCATATTATTATAAGATTAAGTTAAAATTAGATGATTATAAAATGCGCACCTGAATCAATTAAGTGTGGATAATTTTCAGAAAGTATTTGTTCTATTTTAGAGTGAATAGCACTACTCCCTTCTATAGTGTATACATACACATATAACTTAAACGTTTAAATCATATTATGGAGTTGTGATATGAGTGTTTATGTGTGTGGTTTCATTTCATGGATTGTGTGTGTTGCACTATCTGCGTTGCATTGTGTGTGTGTATTGTCTATAATATTGAGAATTTTATCTATTGTGTTTATTATGTCTAATATGTGTGTCGTGTGTATTGTATATTGCGTATATATACCGTAAATAATTTGGTAAGTTTCAAATCTCGCCTTTGAGATCTCCATTAAATCTTTGAAAACAACTTTCAAGCGGATCAAATCTATGTGTGCAATTTATTATAAAATTTTATTAGGAATCATGTTAAACATACATAAATATTTATACAATATAATATAACAAAAAAAAAAAATAATAGGCACACACCTATATCTACATATATATTTTTTGTTTAGGCTCTCACCGTAGCTCGTACTTTGAGTATAATCACCATATAATTCTTGATCAGTTAAATAAGGTTGACAAATTTCGAGCCATGGGTCATCACACACATCAACACCGATCATTGCGGCCCAACGATGTGTGTTTGTAAAAATGACTAAACCAATTTCGACAATTTTTTTATAAAAAAAAAATGTGTGCCCTCTAGTTGTTTCAACTTTATCAAATAATTGTCCCTGGAAAAAGATTTATTAATAATTATTGCTTGTGGTATATTACATTTTATTCAAACTCACACACACATAGTTCCTTATACCCAATGCAAAAAATAACTTACAAATTCTATATAATCTAGTATGTATCTCACCATTAAGTAATAATATGGTATTGTTTGCAAAGCCTCAGGCCCACTAAACCTAACAACTTCTAATATCTAAGCGAAGATAAAATCTTTTAATGAGTGCACATAAAGAAAATTTGAAAAATATGACTTGTAAATGGGCGCACAGAAAGGGGATTTAAAATATAATTTATTTAAAAGTGTTGATGTAATACAAGTCTCGAGTAGACTTTATGTCCAATTTGACAATTTTTAACTAGAAATCTATTTGAAATTTCAACTAGAGATGTGTTTCAAATTTTTAGTTTAAAACTGTGTAAAGAGTACACACATAAACTTAGCTAGATAGATGAGTTTATATATTTTCCATTATTAAAGTGTGCAAGAAGATATATAAATTTTTACTAGAAATTCACACAAAATTTTCATTATAAAAATGTGTAAAAAGAAATTATAGGTAGAAAAGTACATAAAAAATCGATCTAAAGAATTTGGAGAATGACTCACACATTTGTTATAGCATTCCATAGCCCGTGTGTATGATTTACCCAAAACGAAATTTTGACCTTGCAATTTCATTAATTTAATTTTTAACTTTGAATTTTCTTCTAATAATATAGATAGTTTATCTGAAGCCTTATATGGTATGCAATAAAGATTAATGTTGGTAAATTATGTATAAAATTAAATCATAAATTTTTTCATAAAATAGCTGCACAACACCTATGTATGTTAACGATTTTGATAGATATATTATGTGAATATCATTTTGATTCAAAAGTGGGGGTGCATGTAATTTTGACATTGAATTAATTATGTATGTATAGTTTTGATGTAGAAAGCCTATATGTTTCGGGAGCTTGGATTTAAAATATGTGTGTATGAATTTAGAGTTGGGTAATTTAATTTAGGTCTAAGGGGTGTGCGTAAAGGTTCAACTTCAATTTTCTGAGTTCATCTGTGTGAAAATTTGAAGTTAGGTGTAATGGAAAGTGAATTATTGCTTAGTTATGTATAAAATTTAAAGAGTTGGAAGCAAAGTAATACAATTGTTAGGATTTTAAAACTCCAACAAAGTTTGTTAAATTAAAATTATATAAGTTGAATTACAATTTCAAGGTATTTCCTCGCTTCTAAAACATTTTCCAACCCTAAGAAATTATTTTATTTACAATTATTATTATTATTATTATCAATTTCATCATAGGGCGTGTAAATTTCTTATAATTTCATTATATTTAAAAAACAGACCATTTGTGTTTATTACGCACCATGCATACAATGAAACCAGACAAAAACACATATACACACACGTGATAAATATTTACACATTGTGCTCAAAACCCTGTACTCACGTACACACACTCTTTTTATATTACATACCTCAATAAACGCATACTATTACACTTATCCTAGCACCACACACACAAACACACACAACCCATTACAACAGATATACTATGAACACATACAAGCTAATAAACATGCCATAGTATCACACACACACACACATATTGTACATATACAAAAGAAAGTACATGCTCTATACCTATGAAAGCCTCAGCTTGTTGTAAACATGCTTGGGAGAAAAATTCATTGTATGATTGAGAGTTAGTACCGATTAATTTAATAATAAATTTTGATATAATAATTACATATTTGTAATTCCTTGCACACAATAGCAATTCAGAAATTGAATAACATTTTTCCAAAATGTGTGACTGAGAAAAAAAAACCACACACTTCAAATTTTTAAATATTGGATTACAAAGATGTAAAATTCGCACCTTGTTATAGTTTATATCTTACACGAAAAAATGTGTGGAGCTAATAATAAAGTAAAATTACCATCAAATTATGATATTGTTGATTTTCAGCTTCTTCATTGTCAGAATTATTCAAAAAAAAATTTTGTTTTAATTCGGAAAATATAACCTTTATTATAATTTCCCAATGTTTCTCTGCACATTTTAGTGTACTTCAATTATCCCATACACACACACACGTATTTTTATGTATTTATATATATATATGCAATTAAGGTTTTAATTTGGATATATTTTGATTGATTAGTGTATTTATTGCAACAAGCATTCACCACAGTTTTAAATGGGCTACAGAATGTGTATTTGTTGTGTGGTTTGTGTGTTAGTATATGCTATATGTTTGTTATGTATTAATTGTGTGTTATTTTGTGCTTTAACTGAGTATGTGTCATTCAGGTGTTTATAAACTGTGTGTGTGATGTCAATTGTGATTTTTTTGTGTCTGTAGAATGTGTTTGTATTTATAGATTGCTTCTAGTAAAGATATAGTTCTAGGAACGAATTAAATGTGTGCGAAATGATTTAAATGCTTATGACTCGAGTTAAATAATTATGTTTGAAACGCAAATAGTTGACAGAATTTTAATGAAATTAAGTTTACCAGTAATAGCACGAAATTGATGATACTTGTAGTTCTGCCTTGTTATTACAAATTTCACAAAAATAATTTACATCTTTTGGTAGTAAAAATCGATCTATTTGTTTTAAACTCTTTTTGAATTCTATATACGCATTTTTATCACTTTTTGGTTCCATTTTAGTGTGTGGGTGTGTGTATATATGTGTAGTCAATGTGTGTGTGTGTAGTGTGCATGTATGTGTGTTTAGAGTGTATGTAGTATGTGTGTGTTCAAGCTTGTGTGTTTGTTTGAATGCCTGTTTGTGTGCGTACGGGTTGCTTCTGGGTGTATGCAATTGTATGTATATATAAGTGTGCTTCGTATTTTTGGTTTAGTGGAAATTTGCAGCTATGTGTGTTTATCGGAAGTCTATTTATACAAGCATGTATCAACATTTGAAATATGTATTTTTTTTAATTTATATTCATTCAATTTTTGATCAATGTAAAAAGGCACATATAGACGTAGATTTTTCTTTTAGATGTCAAAAAGTATGGGTTTAATAAATTTGATATTATTACAGACGTTGGTTACATATAATGTTGTGATGTGTTTTTGTGTATCACTTGTAATTTGAAATGAGACATTTATAAAGCTAGTTTATAACACAAATTTACACAAAAGATAAAAAAATAATCAATATATATATATATATATATAGTTTATAAGTAGATATAAATATGTAATTCATACACACAAAATAAAATAATTTGTTTGGTTGTTATGTGGGAAAATAGAGAAATTAATTTAATCAAACAAATAATAACAAAAACTTGATAAAATTTTGTGGGGAAATACTTGTAAAACTAATTAATATGCTAATTTAATTATCTCAAGTGTGTTTGGATTGAATGATTAAAATTTTGGTGTAATGTTGAGTACACAATTTCAGTGTGTACATCTGTGTAAGAAGTTAATAGTAAAATTTTGATGTGTTAATTAATTCGCATTACAGCCTATGTATATGGATCAGATAATGCCTATGAAATGGATTACAAAGTTAAGGTGTAACATTTGTTTCACATACTGTGTAATTTTATGAGTGCAAATGTGTATAAAATTAATAACAAAACTCTGGTGTGGTGTTTTATTCACATCTTAGATACAAATGTTTACTATGTAAATTTAATACGATTTGCTAAGTAATTTATGTCTGATTGTGTGTAATACACATATATATCATGAAATAATATGCACATTATAAACATCTTGTATGGCTAATTCAAGATTTTTTAATTTAAATAGGCAAATATCTTTTTGTTGAATTAGGTTGTATGTGTCTGCGCAATTAGATTTAAATTTATGTGTAATTTCATCAAATTTCACTGAATTTTCAAGTAATTTGTTTTGTTGAGGCGATTTTATTTTTGTTTCTTTTGGTATAAAGTAGTCGCCGTTATTTCTAAACATTTTATTAGTGAATAATTGATATTCTATTTGATTGTGTGATGCTGATTTGTTTGTTAAATCTGCCCTTTTCATACACATTTTACTTGTTGAATTTATTTGATTTCTTTTGTTTATCATTCCCTTTGAAATGGATAACAAAATCAAGTTTGTTTTTGGTTACTCACTTTCATAATATATATATATATATATATATATATATATATATATTACACACACATACGCATTATTTCAAGTCTGTACAGCTTTTTATAGGCTTAAACAGTTTATGCTAAGTAAATTAATTTTACCTAAGCACACAGTCACTATGGTCTAGAATAACTATTTTGACATACACACAAACATTTTACTAAGCAAACTAGTTTGATACACATCATTTATGTAGTGATACATATGCACGTAAACTCTTCGAAGCAAACATTTTCTCTTAATTCTAAAAGCGAAGTTTTGACTAACAAACACACATCTTTATATCACTAGGTACATGCACACATGTTGTTTCAATTTTACGCTTTTAAACACACACAGACATTTACTAAAGTATAGATGTTTTAAGCATGCACAGGCTTACACTCTTGGATTATTCTAAGACATAGATTGGCCTACGCACAGCAGGCACAGTGGCATATACATACATACATGTATAGATATTTACAAACATTTTAACTTTATAAATCAAAGAAAAAATTATTTTATTTACCGGTTTTATTTTATCTGATTCATTTTCCATTTCCATTATCATAAACTCTGTTAATTAAATACAAGTATACACATGCACACATAAAAATATTAAATTAAATAATATTTTTGTTTGCACAATAAATGTTTAATGTGAGTAAGAAAAATAACATGCCTTCATGATGTGTATTTAATTTTTATGACTAGTGTTTGAATCAAGCATCAGGTATATAGAATGTGAGTGTGTGAACTAAGATATATTTACATTACAATTTGTAAAAAAACTGAAAATAGCATAAAAAAAATAATACCTGAAATTTGATTTAGCTTCATAGTTAATTCTTGATTCTAATGTTGGGGTAAAATTTCAAAACACTTGATATTTTTTATCAAATTTACACACATAATCTAAACACTCAGAATTTAGACACAGTACATAAAAATAAATAGGAGTTTACACGCTTGCAGTTTACCCACAGAATTTAATCATACAAATTACACCCAAAAATAATTTCAAACAATAATAATAGCTTCATGTTTACATTTTGGTTGTCTTTAATTAATTCGTTTTTAATATTTGTAACGAATTCAATGAAAGTTGCTTTCGGTTTTCCTAAAATAGAAAATTTTCATTTAAATGTTTATAATACGAACACACCCAGCTTATTGTGATTGTATTATATATATCTATCATACTATATATAATATTTTTTAGGTGTATTTGTATAATTATTGTGTGCTTCCCTCTTGTTATTTTAATTTTACAAGTTGTGTGTGTGTATATGCTTTAAATCTTGTTTGCGTATATTTTTTAAATCTTGTTTATATGTTTTTTAATTTGAGTGTGTGTGTATAGCCGGGATGATGATTTAATTTAATTGAAACACGCAACAGAGTACATATATATA
>JADHZB010000032.1:0-22511 GCA_015657535.1 Nephromyces sp. MM_2019 | reverse complement strand
TGTGTGTGTGTGTGTGTGTGTGTGTGTGTGTGTGTGTGTGTGTATGGGTGTGGGTGCGTGGGGGTGTATGTTTGTGTGGTGTGGGGAGGAATGTGTGCGTTCCGAAAATATTTTGAGTTAGGTATAATATGTACAAGTGTAATATATACACTTATGTACACATCATATATATGAGTAATACATACATACACACTATCTATATAAGTTATATACACACATATTTCATATAAAAAAGTTACACACACCTTTAGATGATAAGTCTATGGGGATGCGCTTTTGCATATAACTCTTTAATCGTTCAACCTTATCTTGAGTTGTTATGGGTGTGCCAGCAACTATATTAAAATGATAATGTGTGTATTAAAAAATAAGTATTATATTGTTTAAAATGTGTGAAAATGTGTAAGCTGTGTGTGATGTATAAAATATGTAAAAAAGTGTGTGAAAATGTATAAAGTGTGTGAAAATGTGTGTGAAAATGTGTGTGAAAATGTGTAAAGTGTGTGATAAAGTGTGTGAAAATGTGCAAAATATTTGAGATGTATAAATTAGGTGAATAAAGTGTGTGAGGTGTGTAAAAATGTGTAAAGTGTGTGTACCTATGATTGTATTGGGAAACTTAGTGTTGAGTTTAACAAGTGGCTCAATGTCGCTACACTTATTCATAAAAGAATTATCGTCGCCATCGTCACTATCCTCCGATAAGTAATCAATGAGGTGTTGATCTTCAGCTAAAATAAACATGTGTGTGTGTGTGTGTGTAGGATGTGTGTGTGTAGGGGGTGTGTGTGTAGGGGGGGTGTGTGTAGGGGGGGTGTGTGTAAGATGTGTGTGTGTAGGATGTGTGTGTGTAGTGTGTGTGTGTGTAGTGTGTGTGTATGTAGGATGTGTGTGTGTAGTGTGTGTGTATGTAGTGTGTGTGTATGTAGTGTGTGTGTATGTAGGGTGGGTGTGTGTGATGGGTGGGAGGTATGTATGTGTGTGTGTGTATGTTGGAGAAGGAGGGGGGGAGACAAACTAAGGTGTAGGTGAGTTTTTGGGAGTGTGTGATAAGTTGAGTAAGTTGTTTGGTCTAAGTGCTTGGATGTGTGTGTATTATGGTGTTGACATGTATGAAATTAATTTATGTATGTTCAAATGGTTTATGTAAAATATGTAAATGTGTGTGTGTAAGTTGGTCATCTTTTGTATTTTGAAAAAATAAAAAAGGGTGTGTAAAAATATTCCATACAGATTAAAGAAATACATGCTTACACATTGCCCTAAAAAATTATTTTTTATGTGTATATAATTACATATGATTTGAAGGTATATTTTCAAAATGTGTGTGATAAGCACACTCAATATATCAAGTGTGTAAGAGTATTATTACATTGTTTAAATCATACATTATTTCTTAAGTATATACACAATTGATATGAATTAGGTATAATAATAGGTTTGTGTAACTATCTCACCTGGTAAAGCTTTAATGTCAACGTATACCATTTTTAGTAACAAGGAGGGTGTGATGTATTCCTCAGATGTGTGTGTGTAGAGTGTGGACGTTGTGTGTTAATGTGTGTGTTATGAATTTGTTATCTACTGTGTTTGAAATAACAAGATAAAATATTCCAAACTTCTCACCCTTTGTGTGTATGTGTGTAATGTAAGTTTGTGTATTGTTGTAATGTGCGTGAGTGTTTGTTATTTGTAGTGTTTATTGTTGTGTGTGTGTATGAATATATATAAAATTTTCTTTCACAAATAAGAGTTTTTGTTTAGAGTAGATCTTCTTTCAAAATTGAAGGTAAGAGGTAATGTTGTGTGTGTGTGAAAGAATTGTAAGGTAATATTATGTATGTGTAAGAATTGTCTAAAGGTAAAATTATATGTGTTTAAGAATTGGGTGTTCCTGCTCTTATATAATCAAAGTTATAAGATATTGAAGAAGGCCCAATGTATAGAGTTAAAGGACGTATAGACAAGTTTATGGAATAAATGTTTATGTTATAATAAACACATTTGAAGAGTTTTGTATTTATATGTGTATATATATATATGTATATATATATATGTATAAATATATATGATTATATATATAATAGACTAAGATTTGAAGTGGTGAAGAGGTTTTTGTGTAGAAATTGATTATTATATTTACTTGTCATTAGTATATGGTATCAACAGTTATTATATCTACACGAACATTGATATATATATATATATATATATATATATATATTCATAAAGATGTGTGTGTAGATATATGTGTGTATAGTATATGAATATGAAACTATGTGAATATATATATACTTAAGTATGTGTTTACGTTTATGTGTGTATAAGTATATGTGTGACTAAGTATATAATATGTGAGTATTTATGGGGGTAAGTATGAGTATTCATGTTATATATAAATAGATATATATATGTATATATAAATCTATATAATGAAGGGATACAAACAAAAATATTTTTGATTACTCTTGCACAATACACAAATAGATATATTTATTGACACCATTGTTACACAAATATATATGTACATAGAAATAAATAGATATATATATATATATTAGATAATATATATTATATAAAGTCCTCTAAATAAACAAATATTAAACTAAACATTGATACTCATTACTAAACATAACTAATTTTGTTTAATAATTAACTCTTAGCTTTATTAAATATATTCAGGAGTGTGTATTGTTATACTTTTATCAATCTTTATTATAAACTTATAATATTATAATCAAAGTATCTAATTTTTAACAAAATGATCCTTTCAATTGGATATACATATATAACTTTATCCAATATTTATAAAATACATCTAATTCTTAAATTTAAAAATTTATAAGTAATTACATAGGAGATTATCTTTGATTGAGTTATATATATGTATTGATTTTAATGAGTCAGTAATTATAAATTTGATCTATTAAGGTTATTCAAGCGTAGCATGAGATATAAACTTGGTTTAGTTACAAATAGAAAATTTTGAATAATTTATATTTAAGAGAGATAATTAATTTATATTGCTTATTTTGGATGTTTAAATTAGATAGCTTAGATAATTATATATTTTTCAAATTAATATCGTCAACATGAGTTGGGGTAGTTAATATCTAAGGTATAATATATTATAGATTTGAGTGTAATCTATTAGTAGTTTACAATATTGAACATGATTTAAAAGTATATATTTATTAATGATATAGACTGATATGTTTTCCCTAACTAAAAATTATAATCTATCCATTGAAGAGTTAATGGTTATATTTAAGCTATGACTTTGTGTAAGTTCTGATTGATTTGTAGTTAAATAAACCCTTTAAAATGGTTTCTATTGTAATAGATGAACAATATATTCAAAATATTTTTGATATAATTAGTTTATGTGAGAGAGTAAACAATTTGAGTGACAATTTAATAATTTTGAGTGCATTTTAAAACTATTTACATTGATGGACCTGCTAAGGGTTATTGAAATTCTTATAATAGATGAGAAATGGTTTTTTTTGACGATTTTAAACAAATGTTCTAGAAATTTTGCTTTTTATTTATATCTTTTTCTACTCTAAGGGTTTATCTAGGATTGGCATGGATGATGCTTGAACTAAAAAATATAACTATAATTAATTTGTATTAATAGATTCCATATAAAATATTTGAAAGGTACCCTTTTTATATTACCTATATATTTATTATAAACCTTTTTATTCCACTAGAAAGGATATAAATTTTATGTTTTAAATACTTAATGCCTTATATATATTATAACCTATAATATTCAGAGATAATAGTAATAGGATAATGTATTTCTTAAGAAATGTATTATAAATATATGTTTTCTTGTATAAATTGGGTTTAATATCAGGATTTTCTGCTATATTAAACATTTAAGGTTTTAGAGATTTTATTTTGCACTATCTGAATAAATTATCATGGGATAAAAAGTTTACTTAAAAGGAGTGTGATAGCTGAAATACTAATGGAAGATAATGAAGTTTCATTCTTAAACTTTTCAGAAAAAGATTTTGTTAATGGAGGAGTTTCTTTCAAATACTTTCAAGAGCTCAATTCTAGGCTAGCAAATCAAAAGTAATTAACTATTTTATTTTATTATACTTATAAAATTTATTATAAAAACTTCATACTTATTTTTATTGTAGGAATCTCAATATATTTTTAGAATCGCAAAATGTAGCACTTAAAGCTCAAGGCTCAATACCAGTAAGTTATTTTTAGGAATATAAGTTGATCATCTAAGCAATTACATTTATGTATATAATGAATTCAGCCAAAAAAAACTGCACCTGATTATTCAGTTCTAGCTAATCAATATGGTCCAGAATTAGCTAATAGTATCAAAACACTAGTAAATGAGAATGATTATCTCAAGAGGAGTCTTGAGAGATCTTATAGAGAAACTGCAAGCTTGCATAGTGGCATAAGTGACTTAAATTCACAATTGAGAGATATCAAAAGGAAAGTTTTCAATACGGAATATCCGGATATAGATCAGCAAGGTACTGATAAGCATAGTCTTAATCATGCAAATTATGAGTCAGGGACTGCAAATTCTTTTATGGGATCAAATACAATTGAGGACAAGGCTGAAGTTGTAAAAAGTCTAACTGTAGAAGGTGGTTGCAAATGTACCGAAGTCCTTGAAAAGTTAATCAAAGTAGTTGATGATGATTTGAATAATTATCATAACTATGTTTGGCAGCATAGGGTGTCCTCTGCAGAAAGTGAGAGAGATGAAACCTTGGCAAAGTAAGAATGCACTAGACTTGAAATAAAAATTCAAATACAGGTTTGTCAATGAATGATTTTTTAGGAATGCTATTCTTATTGAGCAACTTGTTGACTTGCAAACGCAAGTTAGGCAAGACCCATTTCGAGATTTAAATTTGAACGATAAGAATGGTAAAGTAGATGCCCATTTGCAAAAGCGATTACTCACTGCATATAAGGAACTGGCGGTTTCTCAGGTAAAATATTACTTAACTTAATTTCTTCAAATCAAAGGCTAATTAAATTTCCAATATTTGATACAGAACCTAAACCTAGATTTAGAGAGGAGGTTGAATTTTGAACAAAATATCTCTCGGAGTTGGCAATTAAATCTTAAAGCGCTACAACATGAGGTATTATTTTATGCTAATAAATCTTAGTCCCAACTTATCAAATATTTTAAATTAAAATTTATCAGCTGCGTGATCATTTTGATGATCTTTCCAAAGCATCACAGTTGAGTGGTCCGTTCTGCTCATTGTATATGGGTACAATAGGTGCCCAACCAGCTGGTGAAAAGGCATCTGTTAATAGCCTTACAAGAACTGAAAAAGAGTCAATAAAAATGTTAAGAAAGGCAAGAGATAGAATTGAAGGTGACTCTGAAAGTAAGTGAAGCACACAAAATTCATGTATGATTCCAAGATTTATTGTGGATGTATAGGACTTGTAAATATATAATAATTAATAGCTATATTAAGAGAGTCCCAACTGAATATTCGTTTGAAATTTTTATTTCCCAGGAATAAAGGTTTACAATCATAGGATAAAGAACCTAGAAGAAGAAGTCGCATTGCTTAGGGTGCGCAATAATTCTTTTAAAATTCCTAAAGAATGATGTGTCAATTTTTTTATAAATAATGTGTGTTTTATTGAAATTTTCAATTTTTTAACATCTCAAACCTACTAAAAATACTTAATCCATTAATTGGAATTACCAGAAAATGCCCGATAAAGAGCTGGTCCAGGATGAACCTGGCAAAGCAGAGCTGAGCGTATTGTTTTCACTTTATCATGGGAAAAAATTTTATAATGATGAAATAATATTTAACCATATAATTAATAAGCTTCGTACTAGTAGAAAAATACTCGAAAATATAAAATCTAGTAGGGAAAACTCAAAAGATGAATTTCAAAATACTCGCGTGAAAACATTAAGTAATACCACTAGTAATATAGTAACTCTGGTGCAAACTGTACAGAATTTGCGGGTTTTAAGTGAGGGATCAAAGAAAGATTATATGGCCATAAAATCGATAATAAAAAGTCAAAAAACAGAAATGTTGCAATCAGAGACTTATCAATCAAAACCTCAAGCTGTAAAGTTTGTAAGTAGTGGATTAAAAGTACCTGAAAAACCAGAAATTTTGGCTTCTCAGCAAGCTACAAGAAAGGATCAAGTCTCAGCACTATTAAAGGAGAGTGTATCACAATCGATAATAAAGCAATCTACTGCTGAAGTAAAAGCAGCTAAAGGCGTTGAGCCAAAATCAAAACCCGATTTCAAAAAAGTAATTAAAAAACCAAAGGTACTCGAGGTAAAAAGAGGTGAAGTTAAAGTTGAAAGGCCAGAAGCTGAAGAAATGAGTAGTAAAAATATTGTTAAAAATATTTCTCCACCGCCACCTTCAGTAGATGTAAAATTAGGATCGCATCCAGTATTAGAACTAAATAAAGAGCCTGGCAAGAAAGTTTCAGATTTCAGAGAAGGGTTCAGTATATCCAAGAAAAGTACCGAGTTTAAGAAATCTAAACCTTTGCTCGATACAATATTAAATGATATAAATGCTGCATCATCTACATCTTTTGAAAAAGATCAAAAGAAGCCCGCTGTAACGAATTCTGAAGTTCTTATTGACTATAAATCACTGAACAAATCAAGTGAGTTATATAAGGCCAAACCAAAAGAAAAGCCAGTTTTAGCACCAGCTACAAAATCAATAGAAAGATCTAAGGTGGAGCCAAGCATAATTCCGAAAGCTAAAGCAAAGGAGAAGCCAAATGTTGCACCTCCAAAAAACTATTCAGGGAGTGATGACAAAACAAAAATATCAACAAAATCAAAACCATTATTTCCTCATAAACACGAGATGGTTACGAAAGCTCCCTCTATTAAGCAGGATGTACCTGCTGATGTAGGACCACAAGAACAAACTGAAATTGATCCGAAGCTTTCAATTGGGCAAAGATATGATAGGTTAAAAGAAATGTTGCAAAAAGACAATAAACTAGGATTAACCAGTTTGGATGATCCAATCTTGAAACCGAAATTGACTTCAGTTGATTTGCTAAAAGAAGAAATCGCAAAAACAAAAGATGTTGATATCCTACCAAAAAGTGTTTCAAGCTCGGTAGAACCTAAACAAGAAGACTTAGTCGATAAGAAAATTGATGCATATAGTGCTAGAAAGGTATTGAAGGATGTTTCAAATAATGTTTCTGATGTCGTTGAAAAAGAGATACAGCCTAAGAACCTAAGACCCGAGGTAGATAATAAAGTAGAAACAGCAGCACCGATGGAGGAAGATAAAATTATCGCAACTAGTACCACAATTGTTGATCATAGAAAAGAAATCGAAAATGAAAGCGAAGGAGAAAACGAGCAAGATTTGTACAAAACACAAGATCTATCAAGCAGTCAATCATCAGAACATAATCAGTCTAGCTCAAGTACTGACCAGTTAGAAAAAGTTTTAGAACATACCGAAACATCTCAAATAAGTCTATCAAGCTCCGCTAGCTCTGAGCTGACAAACCTTATCTCAAAAGATTTGAATTTACGTAATATCGATAACGAAGAATTCCATCAGGATGAAAGCATTAGAAAAGGCTCAAATAGCTTGGACAGCTCACCAAGAGAGCGATTTCGTAGTGTTGTTATTAAACAAACAAAGAAATCTTCAGTTAAAAGTGTTTTCCTAATAGATGATCCAGAATCAATTATTTTGAGGGGGCTTTGCAATGAATTAGACTCTAAAGGAATTTCACTTGCCGAAGCATACAGAGAAATGAAATCCGAAGTTCCTGAAATAAAAATTGAGGTATTATAAGCTAAAAAAGTGTTGCATATGTAATTTAATTACCTTAATACTTTGAATCTATATTGTGGCAGCAATTTAAAAATTTTTTGTCAACTAATAGTATGGTATCTATACCAAAGGATAAAGTGGAATCAGTTTTTCAAAGTTTAACGGGTGGCGAGGTTCACCTAGAGTTAGCGCAATTTTATCAAAAATTAGGTCAGGAGGTAAATTCTGCATTACGGCTTGGAGAACGTCTTACAGAAGTCTATTTCTCAATTAGGTAAGAATATATTCGAATAATTTCTAAACTTCTTTAGCTAGGAGCGTTTATGTTCTCAGAGACGCATTTAAGGAGCTAGGACATCTGGATGATTACTCAACTGTGAAGAAGAATGATTTCGTTGAGTAAGTTTGAGTTTGAGGGATAAAAATAAGAGCTCTGCTAATAAATCATTTTTGGAAATGTTAACAGACTTTGTTCTAAAATAGCAGTAAAAGCTTCGGTAGCAAAAAAATTATTCGAAAAAATGGATACGTAAGGACTGAAGATATCAATCCATGTAATGAGTATAGATAAAATATAAATTTTGTATGAAATATTTTTACAGAGATGAGGATGATGAAGTTTTAGTGAATGAGCTAGTTAGGAATTTATCTGGTAGTGGAGATTATACTGTGCAAGGTGGGGACTCGTGGAGGCAGATTGTTGGAAGACTCAAGGCCAGTCACGATTTTAATAGGCAAAATAAGATCAAACGTTTCGATTCTATAACACATGCTTCATACTCAAGGAGTGCTTCGGGTGTGATGGACTATAAACATTCAAATGCAATAGCGCAAGAAACACAGAGTCAGGTTTTCAATTGGATTAGTGAGTTAGAGGAGTCCAAAGAAAAACAAGTGGATGATGAGCTAGATTCTCGTGAATCTATAATTAAGAAATTTGCATCATTGAGGCATATTAGTGGCTCGAGTGAGGAAATTATTCAACCTTTTTGCCATAGTAATGAGTATGATGCTACAACAGATGATAATGAAGAAAATCTAGACTCTTCATCGGAAGGTACCTCTGAAGCATCTTCAATAGAAGATACACAATCATCGGTTTTATTTGATTCCAACGAAAACAGAGATATACTTACTGAAAATGTAATGCTCATAAAAGAAAAATTATTGAAAAAATATGGCCATTGTAGTAATGCATTTCGATTCATGGATGATAACAACAATGGCAATGTTACTATTCACGTAAGAGAAACTATTTTCCATGCTTTTGACAAGCTCTTGATTATTTTGTTACATTAAATTAGGAATTTGCGAATTTCTTAGAAGAAATGGGATTTGAGTATTCATTCAGAAATACATGCTCTTTATATGATGAGTTATGTAAACCAGTTTCTGGGAGGTTAACACTCTCTAGTTTATACAGAAATCTGGAAGGAGATAACTGTAGTTTTGCGGGGCTTAATAGCCGCTTTGAAGAGGTATGATATCATTTTTAAAGCAGCTAATTTTTTTTTCAGTCTAGATTCATTTTACACAAAATGCCATATTGACAAAACAATTATTCCTTTAGATATACGGTAATCCCAAGATTCCTTTGCTAGAGATTTCAGAGAGTAGTCGAGAGCGTATATCCCTTGACCAATTTATACAAATTAGTGCAAAAGTCGGCATGAGTTATTCCAATGCCGTAAATCTTTGGAATACGATTGATATGTAAGATATTATAACCTTTAATTTTATTAATGGCCAGTGATACTTATTTTTATACATATTTCTCAGATTTAAGTATGAATTTATGTCATTAAGCGATGTTGAATCGATTCTTGAAGGTAAATTAAATACTAATGTATATTTAGCATCCAATAGAATGTTGTATAAAAATTCCTTTTGATGAAATTATATATATATATTTATTTAGGTTCAAATACTGTTGAGGAGCTAGTAAAGAAACAAAAAAGTCAAGGTAATGTTTTTAATATGATATTCAATACATTTTCGGCTCCAACTGATAGCCCACAAAGATTACCAACGGATGACTCCAGTGCTAAAATCCCAACTGGAAAATTGATAAAGCAGGGATGGGGTATCGAAGATAACTATCTCATACTAGACAATGTCATAGAAACAACCTATCCCTGGGATGCATTAAGATTTTCTGAAAGGTCTCGAGTCTTGAAATTCATGAGATTAAGTGTACTTAAGGAGGATAGTGTAGTTCAAGAACAGTCGTCAGCTGTTCAAGATCTAATTGTGCTTGAAAATGGAAAGCTTATGAAAACATCTACGGTATGAAAGACCCTATAAAATAAACTTAGATAACTTTCCTATTAAATTATTTCTTATGATCACATCTCAGAGCTTCTTTTTTAATGCTTCTTCCGAAACTATCAGTAGTCCTTGTGTAGTTGCAAATGATGAATTTCTCAAGGGAAAGACCCAGAATTTCACCTTGGTGGTCCCACAAGGTGAAAGTGAAGCTCGTGTGTGGATTCTTAGGCAAAGTGATTATATTAGAGATATAAAGGTATAAATATGTTTAATCTTTTCAAACACTAAAAAAATCTGATTTATTTCTTCTCTATATTAGCAATTGCTTGAAAGGCGTATAGAAGAAGTGGGGTGTTATGAGTCTTTTCTTTCCAGTTGTGCCGTGATTCATAAATTGTCTACTTGGGCTCGTCGAAAGATTGCTATAGTAATACTTAGAATTGGAGAGATTAATTTATAGTTTTATTTGAAATTGATGTCTTGAATTATTCAGAATTTTGAATGCAAGTATTACTCAGAGGGTACATCAATCTTTCGAAAGGTAAGTTTACGTTGCTAAATAATTCTTATTCCTCACACGCTATTTATTTTGATGCGATTTGTTTAGTTTGATGAACCTGATTATTTTTATATAATTAAGAGCGGTAAAGCCGTTGTAATATCGGATAAAAATATCAATAATGAATTTGAAGAGTACAGAGTCTACCAAAAGGGTGATTACTTTGGAGAGCTTTCAATCATTAAGAAGCAAACACGCT
The DNA here is from genome assembly GCA_015657535.1 of Nephromyces sp. MM_2019. NCBI lineage: Eukaryota > Apicomplexa > Aconoidasida > Nephromycida > Nephromyces > Nephromyces sp. MM_2019. Next base: position 11,668 of record JADHZB010000032.1, on the reverse strand, counting down.
CTGCAACTGTAATTGCAAAGACAGATTGTGAGGTATATAAATTAGAGTAATTAATTTATTAATAATTCTTCATTCGTAATAATGAACATCTCAACCCAGTGCCTAAGCCTAGATGTTGAAAGTTTTGACAGACTCTTGATGAAACTCAATGAAGATTTCATTTTAAGGGCAGAAGAATCATATAAAAGTATATCAAACCTTGTGGAAACTTATAAGAGGATGGGGAATAAGAAAAAAAGTAAAAAGAAGAAGGCTGAGCGCAAAAAATCGCATAAGGAAAGTTTAATCTCTATAAGTCAACTTAATGAGGCTGAAGATGAGGAGATGACGTCACATAAGCTGATAAGGATTGAAAAACAAATAGTTAGATTTAGAGTCTTAGTAGTATATGAAACTGAGATGTTCATTACAATTAATTCATTGCTTTATAGGAATTAGATGAACTCATGCTCATTATGGAGACAGTCCCTATTATTAAATTACTTAGTAAGGAAAAAAGGAAGCACATCGTACAGGTATAATGCAGCCTCATTCTTGTGACTCTGGTTAATAATAATATGCCATTAAATCCTTTAGGATATGGAATTGGAGATATATTACCCTAATGTTCCGATTGTAATTGAGGGTGAGGAACCTGATAAATTTTATATATTAAAGTCAGGAACTGTGTCTGTGGAGTTGTATCAAGGCCCTGGTTTACCACTAAAGCCTGTTAAAGATTACTCGTCTGCAGAGTACTTTGGAGAGATGTCATTTATTAAGCAGGAGAAAAGAACTGCGTATATTATCTCAAAGACTCCAGTACACACTTATTCACTGAAGAAAGATAAGTTCTTTTTTCATCTTGAGGATCAGTTTGAGTCATTTATTGAAAGAGCTAAATTAGAATATAGATCTGGAAGTATTATTGAGCCCCAAGATGTTATTGAAATGAAAAGAGAAAGTTTTTCAACTCTAGATTTCAGCCCTTTTGAATTCCTTGAAGTTTTGAAACCATTGAAAGAGTGTTCTGATTTAGATGATTCAAAGCTTGAACAAGTTATCCGAGAAATTAGGAAAAATGAGTTTCAGATCAGAGAGATCATAGTAGAACAAGGTGTTAAAGTTCAAAGGTTACTTATAGTAGCTGAAGGGGTTATATCCCTTGAAAAACACAATCCAATAACTTTAAAGATTGAAGATATGGGAACTTTAGAAAAGGGTTCAATTTTATGCTTGGATGAGTTCAAAAATGGAGTCTCAAGTCCTTGTGCTTATGTTGCCAAAATAAATAGCAAAATACTGAGCCTCGACAAATTAAGGTTTCAAGAAATCTTTGGTGAAGCATCTTCTAGTTCTTTACAACCGACCATAGTGAAAACTCCTAAGGCTTCTAAGAAATATAAGGAACCACCCCCCCCTAAACCTATATCAGAGCAGGATGATGAAGTAGAGATAAATGAAAACTTTATCAAGAATGTGGAAGATGAAGAAGAAATATATATAAAGAAATTAGAGAGAAGATCATCTAGGAAGATGAGTGCAGATCTAAGTGATAAAGAGAACTACCCAAATCTATTATCTCGTCAAAATTCAGATAAAATTTCATTGTTGCAATCCGAGGATCTTCCAAGTACTCATCAGATTTATAATAAAAATGAAGAAATGTTGGACGAGCATGAGGCTAGCAGTGTACCAAATGATCAGAATCTCCTATCATTATATTCTTCTTCCTTTTATGAGGCTAGTTATAAAGATTTAATGACCTTGAAACATATAAGGGTAAATATGATCCAAAAGTACAACTCATTGGAAGAAGCCTATAATCAAATGGTAGTAGAGGGTGCTGAAAATGTGGATTTCAAGGGCTTTTCCACTTTTTTAAGAAGCTTGGAAATAGTACCAGCTTTAAAAGTGAGAGAGAAACGTGACGTTTTCAAGTTATTATGTGGCGATCATCCTGAAGGACTCACCCTAACGAATTTCATCAAAAGAATGAATGTTAGTATAAATCATCTAATGAAAAATTTCCAGTTCAAAGCAGAAGAATGCCACGGGACAGTTTCAGCTACAATTCATTCTATTAAACGCTCAGATAATCGTATTTTTACCCATGATTTCACATGTATTGGACCCACATTAGGCTTGGAATCCTCAACAATGCAGACTATATGGGATTATATCAATCCCAACGGTGAACGTTCACTTGAAACTGAAGAAGTTGTTAAACGTATATCAGACTTCAAGTTGGACCCTCAATTTGAAGATGATGTGGTACCATTAAATTCGGAATTTGAAGAAAGGTTTGGTGTACAAAAGGATGACCATAAGAACTTTCCAGATGAGTGCAAAGCTCTAAAAACATCACTTAAATCCCTTGAGGTTTTTTCAAATCTCTCTGATGAACAACTTAGATACATTGTTAGCCTTACCAGGCGTGAGCTATGGGTATCAGGTTCACGACCTGTCAAACAAGAGCCTTTTGATATACCTCTGATCTGGGTTTATTCAGGGGAGCTGGACATTCTACAATCCGGGTTTCTTGGATTTGAGACTAAAGTATCTACTGTTGCGACAAAGCAGTTTGTTGGCATTGATCAATTCTTGCAAGATGAAAAGTATGAATTTTTTATTCAAGTTCCAGTAAATAGAGATGCAATTATATGGTCCCTGGAAAGAGAGGTCTTCTCAACCAATATTAAAGATATGTTAAAGGAGCGTAATGATAATTTCCCTAAGATTTTTGAGTTTTTAAGTTCTAGTGTCCTGTTCCAAAAGGCTAGCACCGATAAGATAAAAATGGCCACACAGGTAAAAAAGCAAGCAATCCACGTAATTCTTTCAATAGCTGCGTAATCAATTAATGCACTGTTTCTTGATAGGCTTGCAAACTTGAGAATATTCGGAAACATCAATATATTACAAAAATGGTATTCTGATCTACCTTTGTTGCTAGTCATGATTAATATGAATATGCTTTTTTTCGTTGTGTTTTTAGGGTCGTACAGCACAAGCACAATACATAATATATGTTGGAAAAGCAGAATTAACTGCAATGGATGAGTCAACTGGAGCTGTAGTTACACAAGCCATACTGGAGAGAAAGTCTTTCTTTGGGCAAATCAATCTATTCGAGGTTGCGTCGAAGAAAACGAATATCAAAGCGATCAAAAACGCTCAGGTAGTATATGTAAACAATAAATCATTTTTTACACTCAATTTTTCTTAATGTTATCTTATTAGCTGATCAGTTGGAGTAGGAGTGACTTCGAGCAAATCTTTGATTACTTAATCACCGATAAGAAATTCATAAACTCGGATGATGGCTCGACTGAAGAGAGTAACAAAACTAGTCAACCTGCTTTCAAAAAGGGTGATCGTAAGTCATCGTTAGCATTGAGTGCTTATCAAAAGCTAAGAGGAGAGAAATCAAAGTCAACTGAGGAGAATGTTGATTCGGATGAAGATGGATTAACTGCAATGTGGCAATTAGCACCTGATCCAGATATAATCCATACTCCTCCGGATTCTGACACTAAACCTTTGCCTTCATGCTTATCACCTCAAAATAAAAGAAGGAAAGCTTTCAACGTTAATTTTGATGAATCGACATTGCTGCCACATGAATCAAGTGATGAGGAAATATATATTCATAAAATTGAAGTTTAGGCTTCACCCGACAGTTTAAAATATGTAAGATCAACAACTTGGTTGAAAATAATTGCCACAGTGTATGTTTTAATTTGGAAAGTAGTGCGAAAATTTTTCAGTCGATAATGTAGCAGTCTAAATAATTTCATCTTCTACCTAAAAATACATTTTGTACCCAAATAAATTATTTATATATCATTTGTTTTGAAGATTGGATGGATGCGTTTATCATTCATTAAAACTAATTATATTAAGTGTAATGCACCAAAACCTATGGAAAATTTGTTGACTTTGTGTCCTTGAATTTTAATTTTTAGTTATATAATTAATTTTGGTAACGAAAAGTCAAACTCTTAACTTGTTGAACCTATTAATTTATGACTTTCTCATTTTAAATACTTAATATGCTCATTATTATATGTTAAGCATTTTTGTCATTTCTAAAGTATTTTTATCAATTATATTTTTCAGTCCAAATGAGTTCTGTTTATGAAAGATCATATTATTCTGATTTAAGCTTTATTTATTTTTATTTTTACATTGCAAATTAATAGCATAAAACATTTCATTAATAATATGCACTCAATCCAAATTAATAATAACAATAATTAGTCACTTAGTTCTTTTGGCTAAGCTATCAAAGTTAGTTAACTTATATTACAAATCATTTAAATTTTGAAAAATGTATCTCTGATATATTACCTATCTATATATATTTAAAATCCAAAAGTTTCATATTGTATTTACATCTCATTAAAAAAGCACAAAGTATGTATTTATCGTTTCTATAAAATCAACAAAGGACTATTTACTCCTTAGTAACTTAGCATAAGTTGATTATAAATTTTGTGACTAATAGGTATTTTTACAAAATTTCTTCAATTAGATAATTCCCAAATTTGATCAGGAACAGGGCTATTGAGTCTGTTTTCAACCTATTTTAATAAAATGAAAATTCAATTTTAAAAGCTGAATTATAATTCATATAGCACAACACTGCTTAAAAATTTATGTCGATTCTATTTGTATATATATCGATTATATTGGTGTTATAATTTGAGACATTAAATCCAAACACTTCTTACCATATTGAACATTGTCATAAAAAGTGGTTGAATTAATTTTTGGTATGCTTCTCGGCTAACTGTAGGTGGTTTAACACCTGTGGCTACCCATGATTCGATGTGTGGGAGAAATTGCCTAATAAAAAGACCTAAAGCTTCTTTGACGGGTCCTTGTACGAGCTGTTTTAATTTGTTTTTCTGATTAATAAACATAAATTGAATATCTTTCAGTTTAATATTTGGGAAATTTTTCGGTAATTTCTTAAATTTTTACCATAGAATTGAAAAATTCAGCTTCACTTAAACTTTCTGATTTAGTCTCGAGAAATACATTCTTGTCTTTAAAATGAGTGCTCACTGAATTTATGTAACGTAAAATGGCATTAGTTAATGTTTTAAAGGCAATAATATTATAAATTATTGAATTTTAAAAATTATCAATAAACCTTAAAGACTGCCAAATTTCATCTTAGTTAAATAGTAATAGATAGAATACATTCAAAAAGCAATTAACATAATAGGGGCCATGAATTGAAAAAAGCTTCAATGGCACCAAAAGAAATTAATCATAGCTTACTTTCTTTTGTAATTGCATGTGCGATTTGAGATGTCATTTCATCAAACAAATGATCCCATTGGCTGTTATTACTCCACTCTAATTTGCAATAAATAAAATTCAAATTAAATTTACTCCCTTATCTGAGTGTTAGTTCAAACTACCTTGAGCTGATTTCTCAAATGATTTTTTAAAATCTTCAAAGTCATGATTTTCGAAATCATCCATTTCTAAATAAGATTCTTCATCCTCTTTTTCATCATCTTCATCTTCATCACTACCAAACATTCCATCCTCAAATCCAAATTCTTCATCATCATCATCAAATGAGTCTTCATCATCCATTTCTTGCATAAAACTTTGGCTATCGTTATCAAATTCTCCTGAGGAATAATTAGTAAGCTTTCCATGTTGCTAAAATTATTATTAATTATTCAATTTTTAGCAAAGCATTTAAGCATACCTGAATTAGCTTCTTTGTCATGCTCCTTTATTGGTTGACTGCTAGCCTTTAAACTGGTTAAAGAAACGGCATTATTCAAACCTAAATTTGAAATTAATATTATTACCATCATGAAAATTGAAAATAAACTTTTAAGCTTCATTTTTAAATTTTTTTAACACAATGAACACCAATTTTTATATATAGAATTTGCGATTAATTAAAATTGTGAAAATGGTATAGCGGAAAATAACTTATAAGCTTTTATAAATAGGGATATAGAGAGTAAAATTTGATAATTTTAAAGCAATTTCCCTTTATTTTTTTTCAATATAAAAATATTTAATGGAAATCTTTGGTTCTTATTTAATTAAATTTGTTAAGCAATAATTTAAAATGGTCAAACAAAATTTTTTATTATCAAGGAAGATTGTGTATTTTCAAATTTTAACCACTGCCGAATGTTTTATTGGAAAACAATAATTTGTTGTAATTATAAATTGTTATTTAACAATCTCTATTAATAATTATTCTAACACTGGAAATAATAAAAAGTTGTTAAATTTGTAAACAAAGTTATTAAAGTGTTTTGTTTCAACTTGGAAATTACAACTTATATGCTAGGAACCACAAACTCTAACTTGTTAATTTTAGAACTTGTGAAAAGTTTAAACAACCTATGCTAGAAATTGTTGAGCTTTTTTTACAAGTGTTGTAATTACACACAATAAAATTATCTTTACACTGAAAGGGCACAGCTTGAAAAAAAAAATTTATAGTAGGGTTCCACTCTATTACTACAAGCTATGTTTAGACCACTGATCGAAAGAGTGATGTGTAAAATTCTAACGTTTTTCTTCAGTTATAAATTGAAAGGTTTTGTAGATAAAATCGACAGTATTTTGAAAAATCCAAGCCAAATGCTTTTGCCAATTGCTAATAACAAAAAAATTTATATGAATCTAATACTAATGCGTTTGTAGTGCTTAGTTACTTAATTCTGAAGCATTTCCGAATTTTAAAAAATTTTAAATTTTTCCAAAATTTTTATAATTTACTTATAGTCTGAGCTGCTAAGTGTAAGAATTGTGTCACTCCTTAATTACACTTTTAAAAAGGAGGAAAAAATTGAGGTCGATATTATATTCTTAAATTAGAATTAGCAGTTAAACTTGAATTCAAAATTCCAGAGATACTTAAAAATATGTCCTAAATCACAATAAATTCTGACAAATCCATTTTCCTAATTTGACAATTTCGTTTATATTTTAATCAAATTTGTACTAGATTCCTATCATTCAATGTTTTGGATGTAAATTTTAGTAACTAGACTTTAAGGTTGAATAAAGTTGTTTCTTTAGTTTATTTTAAATTATAAAATTACGCAAAATAAAATCTTATACCATATACGTGTTGTAAATTTCAATGTTAGTCTGATTATTGTTCTTAAGTATCTGTAATTGAATTAATGGAGTCAATATATATATTGACCTGCATAGTAATAGCAAGATTATGATAATAATCTGAATATACTTTATTACAATATTGTTTTGTTTTATTTATTATAATCAGATATTGAAAGCCATCTACTTAATTCATCAAATGGAATCAATGACAGTTGATTTATACTTCTATAATTTATTGAATCAAAATACTGTATTGGCAAATACTTGTTCAAATGTTATTTTTGCCTTTTCACTTCCATCAATGTTACATAATTTTGGAACATAACAATATTATACGGCAACTTGTAGACTAAATGGCAATCTTGAAAAATTCGAGAAAATACTAAAATACAATTAAAATTTTGCTTTTTTATCCCATATTGTTGCTATATCAGCTATTTAGCGATTGATAATAAAATATAATGGCTTCGAGTGAAGCCTGAAACTGAAGGTATGGAATCAGGTAATGTTTAAATGCATGAAATTTCTATTATATTCGGACTAAGATTATTGATGACACTATTCAAATTGATCTGTTACGTATGAAATTCTTAATTTTATGAAATTCTCTCTAAAAGGGCCGACAAAGACCTTAAGATTTCTCGCCTCTGATTCTCTTAGCTAATTGAACATCCTTAGGCATAATGGTTACACGCTTAGCGTGAATTGCACACAAGTTTGTATCCTCAAAGAGACCAACTAAGTAAGCTTCTGCAGCTTCTTGAAGAGCCATGACAGCAGACGATTGGAAACGAAGATCAGTTTTGAAATCTTGAGCAATTTCTCTAACTAATCTCTGGAAAGGTAACTTTCGGATAAGGAGCTCAGTAGATTTCTGATATCTTCTAATTTCTCTGAGAGCTACAGTACCAGGTCGATATCTATGTGGCTTTTTAATTCCACCTGAAACGGGGGCAGATTTTCGGGCAGCTTTAGAAGCAAGTTGCTTTCTTGGGGCTTTTCCACCAGTTGATTTTCGAGCAGTTTGTTTAGTTCTGGCCATTTTGAGTACAATTAAAAATTATGAGAATTCTTGAAACTAGAAAATATTTTGATAGTTAATAATTCATAAATAAGAAAATTTATTTTGACGATAGCTTTCAAAGAAAATTAGATTAAGAGTAAAGAAGAATTTTCGAAATTGCGGGGGAAACGGAATATAGAACAATTTGATATACAGCTGACTTCAAGACATGTTAAAATTATTTCTTCTTGTCTTATGTTTATCGATATAATGATTAAATTCTAAAAAGCGGTGTGTGTATTTGTCTTGGCTAAGTCAATGGTCCTGTTTCTAGGTTGTTAAGTTCCTCTTATAAACTTTTATTTATTTATTTCTTTCCTTTTGACGTTACTGCTTATTTACTGTATTGTATTTAATTAATGAATAAGCACTGTAATAAAAAAATTTGTTAAGGTGAGTTCCAACAAATATATAAGATTTTAATTGAGATGTCATTCAATATGTGCGCTCAAATTAATCACGAGCGATATAATTAACTTTAACATTCACAGCTTGAGGACAGTGTTTGAGATAAACATTTCTAGTTAAATTATAATAATACTACTCTTAAATTCTGAGAATTGAATATGGTGAGTGAATGTTTCAATACAGCTGGGATATGGTATCGACTTAATTTAAGCTCGATTGCACCGAATATAAAATTAATTCACAATAACCAGATTTAAAGACTAACTCAGTGCACAGTATATGCTCGGTAATAGGAAAATAAGGAACTTGTTAATATATATTAATTTGACGTAATTACGTATTCATGCTCAAATATTTCCTTCCAATTGCAATGCTATTTTATCAATAAAATCCAATGAGCTTCTTAAAAATAAACGTAACTTGGGTGAGAGGTATAAAATTCCCTCAGTTAATAGAAATTTTTTTGTCCCAAGTAAAGACAATCACTGTGAATTTCCGTTCAAACACAACAGAAATGAGCTAACCTATAGTTCAAATATTAATTATTTTCTAAAATATTAGCAATCACTCCTATGAGGTTTAACTTATAGTAATTATATTATATGATTTAGCTTGAGCTCCTTTCAAAAATCAAAATTTGAAACTAAATTTAAGATTTACTAAAAATTTTAATTGCTACAAGTCAGAGCCAAAGTCTTAAAACTATTAAAATCTACCAAATATGCTTCTGTATTGAAGTTTCAGACTTTTTAAAGTATAAAAATAAAACATAAAAACAATGATTTTATTTGGCTTTCTTTTGGCTAAGCTTTGTACCCTTTCGGATAGATATGATCTAAGTAATAAAACCAATAATTTTGCTCATGAGAGCTTACATTCTGTTCAATTACAATTAAAGAGAATGATTAACACAAAATATTGCTCAATTTATGTAAAATTTTTTTTTGAGCGATTTATTTTAGTACTAAATATGAGTAAATCACTTGAAGCCAGGTTTGAAAGCTTTACATCATTACACGACTTGTGGGCAACTTATGCTATTTTTCACTGCATCATCTTAGTGTCAATTGCTAATGTATTAATGTCATTAAACAACTCTTTTGACAAAGATTTAAATGTAAAGTTAAATTTTATTTCGATTTCGAGTGACAATAGAAGCTTACCTATAAACTTCAAACTGTAGTTTTAGGAAGGATTTTTTTTTATCCTATCTCCTTCATCAGGACCGTTTATATTTTTTTTTTATAATTGAAAGTTTTTGTTAAAGCTCCAATTTACTTAGAAACCTGGGTTAATAAGTGTGAGTTGAATCCTTATTCTTACTAGTTTTTTGAATTGATTTCGTGTTATTTTTATTATACTTGTATCTTTATCTCATGAAATGAAATTATTTATTCACTTTCCGAATAGATAGGTCGTGATTATAATAATTATTTAATTAACTTGTCTTAGCTATCATTAGATGTGTAAATCTAATCATGCTAAATTAGCATCTAATCTAAATACTCATAGCTAAGTATTTATACTAGATGGTTTGTAATTTAATCATATGTTCTTGTATATGTAAAATTTGGTAATTCGTATTGCAAATCTGTTATAACATATTTAAACCTATAAGCCTGATGAAATATTTATATGCAAAATTTATAAATTTTCAATATAATAATAGCTCTATTAAAGTGGAAATATCAAAAATTTGCTACAACTCTTTTATTAAATGTGATATAATTTATAAAAATAAACTATGCTACTTTGTGTATCTATATAAATTTGTGAAATGTCTATATATATAATCTGCTAATATGTATAATTTTGTGTAATACCTACAATCAGGTATGAAATCAAAATCTCTTAAGAGTGTAAAAAAATAAATTCTACTAAAAAGAGGGTGTATAAAATTTATTTATTATGTATATGCCAACGTATCTATAATATAAAATGTTCAGTGAATTACAACCCAGTTATTTAAGACATTTACACCAGTTGGCATATGTAAATCTTGTAATATATGTACCTGTAAATAATAGGGAAATTATTTTATAGATATATAAAATATAGAGAATTATATATTTTTTATGCTAAAGTGTTGTTGACACATGTTAAAAAGAGGGATTATAGAGAGGTTTGAAATTCAAAATTCTAATTATTATTTTTTTCGAGACTTGCAAACAAGATCTTAAATTTTATACAATTTCTCTACAATTCAAAAAGCATAAATGAAAATGTACTCACCAGTCAGTGTGTTTTTATAGTATATAACATGATTGGTTGGCTGTGAAAGTAATCTTTCAAAAACCAAGCTGCCATTAAAAAAGTTCGAGGATATTAAGTTATAGCGATTCTATGTTCGAATTAAAATTTGTAGTTACACCCACAAATAGCACCTAATTACCCTCCACACATTTTTAAAAAAAATTTGAACAACTACTTTCATAAATATATTTACTGTTGGTAACAGAATAAACATTTTAACGCGTTCTATTAAAAGCCTATTACTTAATAAAAGTTAATCATTTATTAATCTCAGTATTTATTATAAACTATAAATTGTCTACACACAAACATTATTTAGAAAGGCAATTATCATTTATTTTATATATTTTCATTTGCCCCCACATTTTATTTGTCTCTGACGGCTACAGATTTTAAGGTAATATTACAGTTTGAAATACTTCAAATAAGGTACTACCAAGACTTGAACACATTTATTTTTCAATACATCCTTAAATTTCTTTTTTTGCTGTCTTCTTTTATAACCAGGTTACCGATAAGCCACATTTTATATTATATTAAGAAGCCACTATTACTCTCCTGAACACAAATTAACTATTAGATCAACCCTTTTAGAATCAGCCTCGTGAAAATGCAGATATTTGTCAAAACACTCACAGGTAAAATAAATTTTTCAATCCATCTACTTTAAACTAAATTTTAATGCCTCTTTATAAATACAGGAAAAACAATTACTTTAGATGTTGAATCATCTGATTCAATTGAAAATGTTAAACAAAAAATCCAGGATAAGGAAGGTATCCCTCCTGATCAACAACGTTTGATTTTTGCTGGTAAACAATTGGAGGATGGTCGTACTCTTTCTGA
>JADHZB010000031.1:0-57807 GCA_015657535.1 Nephromyces sp. MM_2019 | reverse complement strand
TTAGATGTGTGTAAATCCCCAAGAGATATGGTTTAAAAAAAAAGAAAAATAAAAATGAATCGTGTGTAATACAATATATATAATATAATGTGTATAGATAATACTTACTATAAAATGTGTGCAAGATCATGTATAAGGGGTCTCAATATCTTTGATGAAAATTGAAAAGGGTGATAATAAAATATAAGGGTGGGATAGGGCTTCTCTACAATATCTAGCAAATCATTCATTTTGATGATTTCATAATTTGGTATCATTTCCCCATCAAAGAGTGTCCACGCATCTTCATTTCTATAGTTATTATTAGGTATATGTGTGTGTATAAAGATGTGTATATGAGTATGAAGAGGTTTGGTAGGGGTGGAAGTGTATATATATATGTATATATATATATATGTATATACAAGTATGTTGAGGTTTGATGGGTGTATTTATATATATATGTTGATGTGTATATAAATATGTTAAATTTGGTGGGAATATATATATATTTATATATATACATAAAGTTTTATGTATATGTTGAGGTTTGGTTGGGGTGGAGGGGTGTATATGTATATATAAAGGTGTGTATATGTAATTGAATCTCAAAATCTGGGAGTATTATTTTGTTATTATAGAAACTTAGATATATACAAATGTATATGTATATAAATGTTTGTGTGTGTCTATGTGCTCATAAGCTATCAATTATGTTAAAAATAAGATGTGTGTGTGGCTATATAACCTATTAAAATCAGGATGTGTTAATTTGGGTAAAATATATAGCATCAAAGCATAAGGAAAACAAAGTAACATCAGAAAGAATATCCATGGCATGACTGGAAATAATTTTTCGAAAAATATGTGTGTGTAAAATGTTAGTGATTTAAAGGGTTGTGTGTATATGATCATTAACAATTATATTGTGACAATATCTCAACATTTCTTAATTAGTCAAATAGTTTGAAATTATTCATTTTGCGCTTATTTGTGTGTATCTATTTAATTGCTTTATGGGGGCTGTGTTTTGATATCTAAATAGGTATATTTTGAATTTATATATATGTGCGTATGTAGGTATATCTCTAATCTTTTATGTGTATATATATTTAGGTAATTAATTTATAATCAGGTGTGTACAAATGTATAAATAATTGGTTACAGTTGTTTTTATTAATGTGTAGATTAGTTTTTTATGTATGTTTTGAAATATGTGTGTAATTTTTTATTAGTTAAATTTATAAAAAAACATACTAGCGAAAAATATTTGGAATCTCCTTTCTTCAGGAGTTAATTTATGAGGTTCAATAAGTAAGGTTGAGGGGTCTCTGGGTGGTAAATAACGATCGACTGGGCCACCTTTATAAGCATAAAAATATTATACAAAATAAAAAAAAAATTTGGAATGTGTAGGTGTGTAATCTTACCAGGGTATAATTCAATTCCCTTATTCCTTTGATACTCTAAAAGATTCTCTTTTGCCTCTCTTACAGTCAGTATAGTCTGTGTGTACGAAAAGAATTCAATACAAACTCTTAAAGCTAATATATATTCATAGATATATGTGTGTATATATGTATTCATATATATAACATATTTTTTTTTATTATATATATACATGTTTTTTGAGAAAAACTGGATATACTGTAATTATACACATGAATAAGATAAATCGAACAATTTCGTTTCAATAGGAATAACTATTGGGGTTGTACATTTAAGTTATCAATTGTAATTATTTTGATTTTTAAAGATGTCTCACAAAGAAAAAATTGTGTGTGAAAAAAAAATGTAACATTATAAATTGTTAAGATAAGGAATGTGTAAAATACATATAGTAGGTATGGATTATGAAAATGTATTAGAAATTTGTAAACAATACAAGCAGTGTAACTTCTAATATTATCATTATGTAAATATACTGATTTACCTTTTTCCTGTTATGTTCACTCAGAGATGTGTGTGTCGTGTTCAATGAGTTGTTTAATGATAATTCTTTAGGTGGAGGTGATTGTACATTTTCAGAGTAAAGGGAATCCTCTGAGTTTAGTGAACCTAATGAGTGTGTGTTGTCAGCAGAGATTGGTAGGTCTGCCGAATTCAATGGTTTTATTCGATGTGCAGAGGCTGAGAAATTCAACGGTTTTAGAGAGTCAAGAGAATCTTGTGGAATTGTAGTTGATGATGATTTATGAGTTTCTGATTCCATTCCAACGCTTTCAATCTTTTCGGGAATTTTCGAGTTGTTTGAATTCTTTGTAGAAAAGCATCGTAAATTCCATTGAAAGTAACTATGTTTAACTCTAGGTTGGTTTATCTGGTGATAGTAACTACAGGTATAGTTATAGAGATTGGAGCTGTGATTATAACTATTGAGGCTATGGTTATAGTAACTACGGGTGTAGCAACTGGGACTGTTGTTGGGATTGTGATTATAGCGACTATAGGTATAGTTATAGAGGTTGGAGTTGTAGTTATAGGGATATGTGATGAATTTATAGGGATTGGAGTTATTAATGTAGGGCCCATTGATGATCGTATAAGTTGGGGTGTAGTAATCGTGATTAAAAGTGTAATTTTTGGGACTGGTAGCGGTTCTAAGTAGTGTGGACTCAAGCCCAAAAAGGGATTGTTGAAATCTTTGAAAAATTATCCTCATCATCTATTGTGGATGTTATTTTAGACAAGGGGATTTAAATTAACTTATTAAGATTCAATACATTATATGCATCAGCTTTTTGTAGAAGAAGGAAGATGTACATCAAAAATGGTATTGAAAATGGGTATAAACTGTGTGGCAAGTATTCACGTAAATCAATATTGATGATGTTTAATTACAGTTTTTCGTAACATTATATTTATCCTAGGAAGACATTCTAGTTTATCATATACCCAGAGAATTTGAAATGATATTAGAAATTAAGTGTTCAGTATTAATTAATTTCAATCAAATATATAATAAATATCTTGTCAACTAATCGAAATGGTTCACATTTTAAGAAAATTTTTAACAGGAAAATTCTTCATACAAGATGTCTTTTATTCATATACTTAATTTATATATCTACACTTTTTATCATCATAATTGTATCTTCAAATAAGTCATCTCATTAATATATACTTGATATTAACTTATTCCTAATTCGTTTTTTTTTGTTTCTCTAAAAAGTTTTTAATTTTTTTCCATCGTGTTAAATAATTATACTACAGCACGATTTCTAAAGTACGAACTGTTTAATTAAATGATATATTATTAATTTTAATTGATTTATTATATAAACACCATATAATTAACTTTAATTGTGCTAGTCTATTTATTAACCAATTGAAGTAGTGAAATGTACTAATAAATTCTCAATAACTGGTAACTATTATACAGAGACATCTAATAAGAATATCAATATTTGTTATTGATATTTACATATAGTTATTGATATTTACATATAGTTTAATAATTTTTGTTATTTCTGTTTATATCAACATGAAGAAGTAATGAAATGATCTATAAAATATTAATGATACAATATTTTTAAATACAACACAGGATTCTATTTTTAAAATTTGGGTATTTAAATCGTGTGATTGATGATGGTAATTATATATATTATTTACTACTTGTGTAAAAACTAAAAAGTTAAAATAAAAAAAGGAAATACTTAAAATAATAGTGTCAAAATAAATTTTATACAAGCTAATAGTTTTAAATTCAACAAAATAAAATTCAATAATGATTACAATATTTAGGTGTATGTATCTTCAATATCGAAAAAAATTAGAAAAGAAAAGAGGGATAGGAGTATGTATATTAAATTTAAGCATTTCCGAATAAAAATTTATCAATAAATACAGTTCAAAAAAGTTGGAAATATTGGATTTTATATTTCCCATATTTTATAAAATTAATCATACAAGGTTTTTAGAATGTGTTAGGTAATTAAATTGAAGTAATTGTATAATAAATTTCAAGTATGTAAAAAGGTAAAATAGAGCTATCGGAAAATATTTTTATGCTTCTATTGTATTTTTCATTCTCTCCTCGTAAGATTGCTCACGAGATTTTCTGAATAGATATCTTGGGTTTTCGAAAGTTGCATCAGCAATATTTTCATCAACTTTATTATTAGGTAGAAGGACAAATGTTAATGGTACTTGTATCATAGGTAGAAAAAGGTGGCTAATAAGAATAACCCAAACTAAGTTGTCATAGTTGCAACCTGGTCCCTTTGCAAGTAAAACTATATCATAGCTTTCTACCAAATAGTTCCCAACAAACTTACCGGCAGCTTGTCCAAAATTACCATAACCAGCCAAAATTGCAAATAGAGAGGTTTCAATATTCTTTGGACAAACTTTAGCAATAATCAATGTTACGGGTAAAAAGTCAATCATGAAGCAAACTTGATATATTATAGTATTTCCAAGCATAAATGCGAGCTTGTCTGGTACACCTAATGCTATATTCCAGCGATTAATAATAACAATATCAAATAAAGATGCAATACATCTGACGCATGTAGTAATCCAAAAAATTGGACGATATCTCCAATAACTAATAACTGACTGGAATAACCAAATACCTGCTAATTGTGCTAGAACACCAACCACTACAACCCAGGTTTTGTAGTAAGTGTAACTAAAATGAGGCCCACCCGGTACACATAGTTCATCACCAGTATAAAAATATTCTAATGGTCCACTAAGGTCTAGATAAAGGGTTTGGGTAAGGTAAACATATACATTGACGCCTGCAACCATTATTGGTAAGAAGTAATATGCTAATAAAGCTACAAATACAGAAGCACATAAAGAATATACAAATTGTGCAAATGATGTTCCAAACAACCCTATAAACGCGGATATCAGTGAAAGAACAGCGACGGTAACAGTTAGGATTAAAATTGAAGATTCTTGTCTGGCTTTCACGTAATCAAATCGATTGTTACGATGTGGAGCTGCTTTGTCATCAACCATACACCCAGCAAATATAAAAAATATTGGTTGCACGGCTAAAGGTAGTGGAATAATAAAAATATATTTAACAGGTATAACGTCTGATAAAGTTCCCACAGTAAAACCGGGCAAAATAGCTCCAACAGTAATCATGAAATAGCTGAACGTAATAGCAGTTGCACGTGATCCTGGGCTTTTATTCATTAAATCAGCATATTTACCTTCCATGAATATATCCAGGAAAGCAGATTGTGCAAAAATTCCAAAAAAGAGCATTGCTGGAATCTTGTCTGAAGTTACTCCTTTTTCAAAGTCAACAAACATTAAACCCATAATGCAGAGTGCTGATATGATTGTATAAATAACCATGTACGACCCTTTCTCATATCCAAATATAGGCATTAGATCGCTTAATGCTCCGGCAAAGCCTTTCATAGCATTAGGTAACTGAGATACTGCCGAATTCTTTTGTTTAACAGATGCATCCCATCCCCCTTCACGGTAGAGTGGTAATTCTAAGCCTTGTGCAAATTCTTTTAAAGCTCCTTTGATACCAAAGTAGTTGCTAACAAGTAGTAATGAAAACTTAAAACCAAAGTGATGAACTGTCACATTCCAGAAATGGTAAATGTTCATAGGGTTTATTGCCTTGGCGGCCCTTATAAAAAATGATTGCTTTGCCATAATTTCTATATATTTCAAACTTATAGATAATTTGATCAGAAGATAGAAAATTATATATTCAAGGTAGATTTCAAATTTTAATAAAAATATGTTATTTACAAGATATAATGTTAACGTTTATTTGGAAAATGATAGAATTGACAATGATTCGAGGGTTTAACTTAAAGAATTTTAAGCGTTCAAAAACACCAATTTTGGAAAATTCAAATCGTTTTTCGTTATCGGTATCAATGGCTTGCTTAATCAATCTCTTAGCTTTCTTGTGACCTTGCTAGTTTTAGATAGTTTCTTGCATCAGTTTTCTCCTTTTTCTATTAGAAATAAAGGTTTTATTTACTTGTTTTTATAACTTCGTGGTATGTAAAACTTATGTATTCTTTTATATTGTTTCGATAACAAATTAAATTCCATAATAATCCATTATAAATCAAAAGTTTTATTTCAAACTAGTAATTTGTGTGTTGTCACTTATCAAAGAGATTGAATAATTAGCAGAAATAAATGAAATGTTTTGTTTTTCAAGATTAAGTTTTGGATTAGTGCTAACATTTAGTGAATGGAATTTCAGAAATCAATTTGTTGGAAGGCTGGTTATTTTATTTCTCTTGACAATTTTTGTCTAAGCTATTTGTACTAAAAATTGATTATAGGAAATTTAGGAGGATGATGAATTAGTTAATTTACAATATTGCAAGTTTTTACTCATACAAAAAAAAGTTTTGATAGAGAATACAATTTTCAACAAAAAAAAAATTTGCTACAGAATACAAGTTTAAACAAAAACAATTTATAGCTATGGCTAGCCTCGATAGAGGTACAAGTTTAAACTAACAAATTAAATACAAGGCTGGCCTTGAGGTAACTACAAACAAATAAATAAAAATCGAAGGAGAATAAATCTCAGAAAATTTACAAAACTTGAATCATTTTATAGTTGTTCAGTCTGATGTTGATATTTAACAAGGGGTATGAGGTAACTTGCATTTTCAAATGTAGTTTCAGATATATTTTCACCCACATACTTATTTGGAATAAAAAAGAAGGCCAGAGGTACTAGTAAAAGTGGTATAATGGTATTGCTCAGGATGATCAACAAGGATAAATTTTCGAAATTGCATGGACCACCATCAAAAGCATATACACCAAGAAGTTCTGTCATAGAGTTACCTAAAAATTTACTGATGCTTCCACCATAATTGGCAAAGCCGGACATTAGTGAGAATAATGTTACTTCGACATTTTTAGGACAAATTTTGGCAATCATTAATGTGAAGGGTAAGTATTCTAGCATATACACGACATTATATATAACTCCTTGACCAAATAAGAACATAAGGTGGTCCGGTATACCAATAGCATGATGCCATTTCTCAACCATGATTAAATCAATAAGCGATGCTATACATCTTAGTAAAGAAGAAAACCAAAATATCATTCTATATGTAAATTGAGTAAAAACAGATTGAAATAACCAAATACCAATGAAATTAGCTAAATGTGTTATAATAGCAATTATGCTTACATAGAAACTATAATTAAAGTGAGGTCCATTAGAGCAATTTTCATTACTGGTATAGTAATAATTCATAACAGGGGTAATATTTATATATAATGTTTGACCCAAGAATAGATAAAGATTCAATTTCGCAACAAATAAGGGTAAACCTATAAATGCCGAAATATGCAAAATCGTAGCTGCAATCGCTGAATATATAGTACTATATGTGCTTGTACCGAATATAGCTACTATTCCTTGCCCCATTCCACCAAATGTCATAATCGTCGCCAAAATAAATATGGGTGCAAGCCTTTTAGCCTTAACAATGTCAAAACGATTATTTCTATATGGAGGCACCTTGTCTTCAATACAACAGCCAGCTAGAATAAAAAAAAATGATTGTAAAGAAAATGGGATTGCAGCTCCTATTACAAACCTTGGATCCATTCTATCAGCTAGTATTCCTGCTGATGATGCTGGGATTAAAGAACCTAATGAGATACAAAAGTAGCTAAATGAAATAATGCTCCCATTATTTTGTTGGTACTTATTCATTAAATCTACGTATTTTCCTTCCAAAAGGATATCTGAAAAAGATGATTGACATTGTGCAAGGAAAAAGAAGGTGGCGGGTAAACCAAAGTGGCTTGTATTAGAGTCGAAATGGGCAAATGTAATAACTAATAGTGAAGAAAATCCCAAGATAGAATAAATTATCAGATAAGATGATTTTTCGAACCCAAATATCGGGAATAGATCGCTTAATATTCCTGGGAATCCCTTTATTGCCCATGGTAAGCTACTAAATGCTATGGCTTTTTGGTAGTCTAATAGGTTCCATCCTGCTTCCCTATAATATGGTAATTCTCCAAGCTCGATAAAAGATTTCAATGCACCTTTTATTCCTACGTAATTACTGAAAATCATAAGTGTAAACTTGATTCCATAGTGATGTTTTAAGTCTTTTGCAAATTTAAAAGCTGCTAGAGGGCTCAAAGCAGTCAAAAGTTTATTATTTTTTATAGACATGTTATCACGTTAAGAAGGAAACGGGACTGAATATATATATACAAGAGCAATTTATAAAAATAATTTAAAATTTGGAGGATATAGTAAAAGTGACCTGGTGCATATGTTCTATAATTGTAGGATATTAAAATTATGTATTTAATATATTAAAAATAGAATTTCTTCAATTTTGCAATATTCCTGTTAACCTATGGCATACTTTTCAAGGTTGCTTTTTCTTTTAATTATGTCTTAGTATAAAAATTGGTATTGGACAGAGCTTTTTTAAGTAGCTACTTTTCAATTTCGGAAACAATGCAAAGTAATAGAAATCTATGTTATTATATCAAATAGCATGTGAGGAACCAAGTTTTTATCTAGATATTATATCTTGTTTAATTTTTTATGGTAATTGTTTAAGTGTTTTGCATCCTATGACATTCAAATAAACTACTGGTAAACTAAGAGATTATATATCAAAGGCGAGGCAAGTGACAATTTCAAATATCAATTATTTTGTTTCTATTTGTTGAAAGTTTAGTCGTAAGGCAAATCCTACATTCTAACAAAAGTATTTGGATGACTTAGAAGCAATGTAGTGATTCATTAGGGTAGTTAATGTATCAAACCTGTTTTGAATAGCTTTTTCAGTGTAAGCTTTTGTAGTTAATTTTCGAAATAATACTTTTCACCAGTATAAAATCCACAATATCGATTAAATATTTCACCAAACATGCACTAATTGTTAATCAAATGAATCATCACTAAGTGTAAGAGAATTTGTGCTTCCTTGATTGATATTTAGTTACCGTAATGTGCAAAGCCTTTAAATCTTATATTCGAAAAATAATAAGTGATTACTTACTTGTGTAGTCCCTTGTCTTGTAGCTATTTCATTTGTCAAATAGGTTCCTTCTAAATTTAATCCAATACTAAAGCTCTTAAGTCAATGGTTGTTATATTTTAAATATATTTATTCGAAATATGGTTTATATATTTATTCCATTCAGTTTAAATACTTAAATTTAATGGATTTCACTATAAACTTTACTACTGAAATGTTTATTGTCTGTAATGTTGCTAATATTATTTTTCCTTATTTGTTATCAACTGATTCATTTCAAATAAGTTTTAAAAACTTTTGGAAATACATCTATTAAAATCAGTACGAATTTCATTTCGGATTTTATAATTATACTACTTTTGCTATTTGTTTATATATATATACATTTAAAATTTTATTAAAAAATAGAGGGATAGTGTGATAAAGAAATATACTTGTAAATATTTAAACAAAAAGATTGCTTCGTTTTATAGATTTATTCTAATTTATATATAGGGTATTATAATAACTTTTATAAATAAAGAGGATATTAATCATATATGTAGTGTATATATAACCTTCTAGTGCATGTAAAACAATTATGTATTATGTATTACCTTGCTAAAAACTGCATTTATAATAAAATATACATATAGGTTTTATGTATGTTGAATTTGTTCTTTATTAGCTTCGAGTAAGATCTATTTCTTTGTTTTGAGATTATCATAACCTATTGATGTATCAGTTTCATTCAGAACAATATCATGAATATACTTGTTTGGAAGCAATATAAAGCTTGCTGGAATATTTATCAAAGGTAAAAGGATGCGAGATATTAGTATTAAATATGTCATGTTTGTAAAATTACAAGCCGTATCTTTTGTAGGAAGAGTTACGATTTCAAGCAGAGGGATAGTATACACACCTGAATATTTAGCTAAATTAAGACCATAAGAGACAAACCCTGCTAAAAGGGCATAAATTGTTGCTTCTATTCCCCGAGGACACATGCGTGAGATTAAAAAATTGATAGGCATTGTATTTAGCATATATATTACGTTAAAGATAATTGTACCTCCAATGATATACATTGCATGGTCAGTAATGCCAACGGCAATACTCCATCAATTCACAATTACAATATCAAAAATTGAGCCTGCTATACTTAAAATTGTTGAGATCCAAAAAATATGTTCATATTTCAATCCAGTCATGGATGCTTGGAAACACCATAGGCCAATGACTGCTGGTACCATACTTGCCAATGAATGTCCACGTACGGTAATATACCATATCAAAATGAGGAGCATCTTGAATGCACTCGGGAGTTGCTGTATGATAATATTCTAATTCACCATCTATGTTGATTAATCACACCACCAATATGAATATGAATAAATTTGCATTTGCTATCATTACTGGTAATAAGAAGTAGCATGATGCTATACGTTAATAGGGAAGATATTACCTTGTAAATCGTTTGTATAAAACTTGAAGAAAAAATAGTACCTAAGAAAACTCTGCCTATAGTGAATAATAAATAGCATTATCAAGGCTTCCATAAAGGGTTCATATTCCCGTTTAATTTTCTCTTTATTAAATTTATTTTAAGCTTCTTTAGGTACATTATCATTTACCATACAGCCTGCAAGTAAAAATTCTAATGTCTGTAGACTAAATGGTAACATGATTAGAAATAAATATTTAGACAGACTGTATTGAGAGACAAATCCAACTGTTAAAGCAGGAAGGAATTCTGAAACAGTAATTAAAGTCCATATTTATATCAGTATATATATATATGGACTTTTTCTCATAAACTCAACATATTTTCCTTCAGAAAGCAAATTTTGTGCTGTTACTTGGACATTAACTAAAAATAAACAAAGTGCTGGAATAGCAGTATATTTTGTAACAACTTCATCAGGGGTGAGGTATATTGTAATAATTCCAAAAGTGCTCAATAAATTGTAACTTATCATATAGTGTCTCTTTTGGTAGCCAAACAAAGGTAAAACATCACTCATCATACCAAAGAACCCCTTTATGGACCAAGGTGCCCAAGATATAGCACTATTAGTTTGATATACTGTACCATCTAATTTAAGAGCTCTGTAATATGGTAATTCAATAAGTTCAAAGTAATTATAATGTACACCTTTAATACCTAAGTAAACACTTGTTAAAAGCATAAAGAATTTCAAAGTATAATTTTGAATAAGCATAGCCATAATTGGCTTTATATTCATTGGATTAAGCTTGGATATAAGTGTATTTGTTGCCATTTCATTAAAGTGTTCAAATTACGAAATGTATTTAATTTTTATATGGTTGATAAGTGGTAGTTTTCGAAAATTGTTATTTTGGAAAATTGTTATTCTGGAAAATTGTCTATTTCGGAAAATTGATTATGACAATCAATTATTAAAATAAAGAGCGATTATGACAATCAATTATTAAAATAAAGAGCTTGTTGATTTTTTTGAAAAGTACAGGATACGTGAAAAGGCTTGATGTTCAGCCAAAAAGCCTCAAAGGCTTAAATAAACTTTCTTAGTGGCTAGGTTGACTTTGCATTTGCACTTATTTGGTATTAACTTGGCACTTTTGTAATTTAAAAAAATCCTGGAAAATTTTCAATGAACCACCCTCAAATCTATTATTTCTTTCATTTATAATCTAAAACTCGGAACAACAAAGGTTTATTGAGCAAGAAAAATAAAGTTCTCAAACATATTAAAACTGTTTCATTTTAATATAAAGTCTGTCCATTCTTTTTTTTAAAAATACCTTCAATTGGTATTAAAGACTTATCTATGAAGCATCCACATTCATTCGCATCATACTATTACTTATTTATATAAAACAATACCTGTGCATTAAAAATTTTGGGGCTTTAAATCTCAAAAAGTGTATACAAATTCTAATTATTATAAAGAAAACTTAATTTAAAAAATTCTATATTAATTAATTATTACAAATATTCAAATTTATTTAATCCAGAATAAAACAAATTCTCTCTTGTATAATTGAAAATATTTAGAAATGAATTGCTCTGTAAAATTTAGATTCGCTTATTAAATCTTAAGTGCTACAATTACATGAATCTGTGATGACCAAATGAAATTCAAAGCATGTGCACTTCATTTTATAAATCAACTAAAATGAGTGATTAAATTCTAATTAAGCGATTCTAAAGCACTTTATACCATATTAGACTCGTAAATGTAACTTATGCAAACAAGAAATATATATTAAGGCCATAATATGATACAATATAATGACTAAAAAAGTATTTAGAAATAGCTAATGCTAATTTATATATAATGACATTAAAAAATAATCAAGCTAAACTGGAAATAGGAGTTTTAGGTGAAATAAGCATGCAAGGCTCGGTTTGATAAAGTGACTTTTGAGCTGTATTGTATCCTCGAAAATTCAAGCTTGATGTATTTAGTTAATTAATACTCAGTTCAAATTCCAAAATCTTAGCTAGCACCATTGATCTTATTATATTACAATTTGGTTGCTCTTTGGATAAGGAGTAATTAAATTGGTTTAAAAAATATAGATTTTACATGGTTCAAAAG
This sequence comes from Nephromyces sp. MM_2019, assembly GCA_015657535.1. NCBI lineage: Eukaryota > Apicomplexa > Aconoidasida > Nephromycida > Nephromyces > Nephromyces sp. MM_2019. Next base: position 45,272 of record JADHZB010000031.1, on the reverse strand, counting down.
TATTTCTGATATATTTGAAATATTTACATTCTTCTAAGAAAATTTGAAAGGTAAACACAGTACGCAAAAAAAAGTCTTTATTGTAAAAATTGGTAAGAAAATTATCTTAAATGTCAAGTAATTCTGTGTCTTGATCAGAGAGGAAACTGTAATCTTGAGGCTTCTGAGACCGAATATAGGTGTATAGTATTATTCCGAGTAGCGAACAGCCTTTACAGGTAGCAAGTGGATTAGCTCGAGAATACACTATCTTTATATAAGTGAAGCATGAATGACTTACTGATTGCTATTGCGCTACGAATTGTTATAGTTTCACCAAAGTAAGTCTAAGGAAAATTGTAAAAATTAAAAATATTTCCGGACACAAAACTTTGACTATGTTTAAGAGTTGTGGAGTTTACACTAGTAAAAATACGAGTAATAAAAGCCTTACTATTGATATAATGATAGTTACACATTCTTTTCCTAAGCCTGCGAAGCATAAAGTTAAAGATGAGGTCATACCTGTCAAAAATTTTTCACATGAGTCGTTAATTTGAAAGTCTCATTTATTTTAAGGTCTATGAAAAGTCAAAGCAAACTTTGGCTAACCCACTATGTGATATTCCGAAAACACTAAAAGTAGGGCGATAATCGATGCTAATATAACCTGAAAGTATTTAAAACTTCCTGGAATTTTTAGAATCACACATACTAATTATTATAATATAAATAATTACCAAAATAGCGATAAGCCAGGGATTTACTACATTGGAGAGTCCATTTTCTGTTAGAGAAAATATAATATTTGATTTTTCTTGAGATGCATATTTTATAACTGAGACTTATGCCTTTTAAAATTTCTTTATCCATCAAAATTGCTGGGGCAGCTGAGTTATTTTAAAAGTTAAGGTAGTGATTTGAATTTTTTATTAGGTATCTATTTCATTGCTTATAAATAAATTGTTTATTATGTGATAGGTGGTAATAATTAGTATGTTTAATTATTACATAGCAAAAATCCCAATATATCATGAAAAAACCTGAAATCAGGGCTCCAATCGGTTGAGCCAGTTTTAGAAGCTTTAGCGGGCTAATTTTATGTCTTTGTAGAAGAAAATGTACCAATACCCATCGGATTGCACCAAAAATAACAGCACAAAAAACAAAGAATAAGCTGATTCAACATTTAATATAATACAAAAATGAAAAGCTTAATTCACATATTTTTTTTAGCTTTAAATTAAAGTGATTTTTTTTTTTCTTGAAAGATTTTTAACCTTGAAAACTCTTTGATTTCTAGACCCGGCACTGCTAAAGATATACTAACCATAATAAATACCTGTTTTAATATTTTATATGTACGTTTGAAAAATATCGAGTTTTACTATTGAATTTTACCACCAAAGAAAAGAGTGAGTATCGAAAAGTCTCTAAACCTGAAATTTTTAATGATTTAAGAGAATGTGAAATTTTTTGATATAGCATTTTGATCAAAAGACTTTATTCAAGGTTTCAATAAAGTTATATTTAATTTCATACCCAGAATTATTGAGAATAGATAGATGAAAACTATCCCTGAAGATTTTATAACTGTTATAGCTGATAATGGTACAATTTTAAATGACAAGTTGCTGAGGCCGATATCAAGCACCCCTAGTAAAGAGACTTTTAAAGATTTATTAATTGAATAAAAATTTTAGTAAAGAGCTGACAAAAATTAAATATATACTTGGGATTATGTAAACAAAGTAGGTCCTTTGATCGACAATTTGTTTGTCCAGGTTATTGATTTTTATGAACGATCCCTGATTAATAAGGTGTTAATATAAATATGTCTTAACCATTAATTGGGGTATTCATATGAAGTGTGTGGTGCCAAGTCTCTAATGAACCTTTAATTAACTTTTAGAAAAAATAATTTTAAATCAAGTAAAAAATAATTTAACGCAGTCAGCCTAAAGCATAAAATAAACCTATATACCAGGTACAAGTACAGAGATGTTAAAAAGAAGTGGCCGCTTGTAACCAAGAAGGGAAAATTGAATCCCATTACGTCAAAGACATGTTTATTGATAATCGTCAGCACTATACTGCAGATGAACCAAGAAAGGAGACCTAAAACTATTTTAACTATCCTCAAATGTGGTGATGAACCAATCGATTCACCTATATGCTCATTGGTTAAGCTTGATAATTTCTCAAACAGAGTACCATTGTCGCTTAATTGTTGGGGTGTTTCTTCAATCGACACTAATAGTTGATCATGTTCGTTAATTATAGGTACGGTATGAATAATTGTCTCATTAAAAGGATTATCCACTCTGCTATAATCATGTATGTAGCGAGGCCTGTCTGCTTCCATAGCTATCTAGGGTGTGGCTCCATTAAATGATTGAGAACTTCATGTACTACTGAGAAATTTTATTTTATAGCTATCAAGCGAATTATGAAATGTATTTATGTTATAAAATGCCCAGGTAAGAGATTACTTTCCGAAATATACAGATATAACTAAATATATTATATTATTAAGTTGGAATTTGTTTAAATAATCAAGTTTTTGAAATCTTCAGTCAAGAATAAAAAATCAATTCTATAAAAAAAAATTAAAATAGTGAACTAATGATGAAAATTCTTGGAAAAGTTAAACCAATCCTTAAGTCTTTTTTTGTTTTGAGTGATCTTGTCTTCTGTATAGTAGTTTTGGAAAAGAATGTATATTAAATAGGAGGTTTGAACTGATATCAATGATAAATATAGTTCTAAAAAGAGAGAATTTTCAGACAGCCAAGAGATTTTGGTCTACACGGTGGTTTCAGAGACTCTAGTTCCTTAAATCCTTTCATCATCATTGTAATTCTCAAAGGTATTATATTTTATATATATATGTTTATATAAAATACTAGTAATACGAAGCATCATTAACAGAAATAACATAATAAATATATTCGTGTATGTTACCTTATTTATAGGGTAATATCTTCTTGAATGCGATCTGATACTAGCTAATTTAGCGAGATTCTGAAATAGCTTCGGTTGATAGTGTTAATTTAATGAGGAAGTTAGGCAGCTGTTTTATGTATTAAATATATCTTTCTTAATGAGATTAAAAGATTCATATGTTAAAAAGAATCTTATAAAAGGTTAGAAAAAGTTGTAAGTGATAATTATATGTAAAAAAGAAATAAGAAAAAAGTTTCTTTGCTAAAAGATTGCAACTTTTAAGAATAAAGTTTAAAATTACAAGATATTTTGTTCTGTTAAATTTAAGAAATTTTAAAATGAATTCTAGTTTCGAAGATGAATGATAATTTAAATTTGAACATGTTAGAGAAATTATGTCAAACTGTGGGGTAAAGAATAAAACCATAATAGGTTTTAGTTATATATGAATTAGCAAAGAAATCTTTGAAATTGAAAATAAAGAATTAATTATGTATTGAAGTTAAAATGTTAACTACTCTTCTTTTATTCTAATTAATCAACCTACAATAAATGGAATACTTAGAAACTAGATTTTCGTAATTTTTAACTAGTATTCATATACGAATTTAGCTTAGCTAGTGTGGGCTTACTTACTATGCTTTATAGGCCATAAAGGTCGTGTTTTAAATTGTAACGAACAAGGCTACAATATTATTAAGCAACACTGCTGCTTTTTGCTAAATTTTTTTGAATTATTAGCAATGTGATGTTTAGACAGTTGCAAACTACTGTTTCTGAGAAGTTTCGATTTTCAGAATCAAGCATATGAGTCTGCTCCTATGCTTCCTGTTTAGTTTAAAAGTTAAGTCAACTTGCAACTACTCCTAATAGTTTATTTTATTTCCTTTTAATAAATCTCAAAACACAAATTTTTATTTACAACTAGATTTTTTAACCGGCAACTTTATCAGGTTTTATTAAAATATACCCACAAGTTAAAACCCATTTAAACGACAAATCATGTGTACCCACTAAACAAATTGAACATCTATTAAAGGGATAGATATTATAGTGCTACACGTCAATTGAAAGCTCAATTGGAATTGGAAGTGAATAAGCTTCAAATTGAGCTTTTTCAGTGACTTAATATGGAGTAAATCACGTTAATTAATTATATGAAATTCATTCCAAATCTGGTACCCACTAAGCATGTTAGAGGAGCTTCCATATAACTCTGCTTGGCCCTCAGTTGGGGTAGTAATAATACTAGTTACCCTAGCCTTCTCTATTCTAATGATCTACAGGCTTAAAATCACCAATACTCGAGAGGAGACGTAAGTATCAATCTTCTTAACATGAATTCGCATTAATTTTTTAAAATTTACCAAATATAATCCTTCCAACGTTTTTTCCATTTAAGGAGAAGAAGTATTGAAAAAAAAAAGCCCAACTTACCGAGCCCTAATAGTAATGCACCTGAGCTACAAAATCTTTTATCTAGTAGAACTTCAATTTCAAACACTAACAATAGACTACACCAGCCAATTAGTGTAAACAATTTCGGATCCAGTGAAGAAAATGTGCTTAGTGCTCAAGCAATCAAAAAGCAAGAGAAAAAGGAAGCTAAGAATGCAGAGAGAGAAATGAATTTAAGGGCTCGTGAAGAAAAGGAAAAGAAAATTGAGGAACGTAAAAAGAAAATAGAGACTTTACAAAAGCAAAAGGATGAACTTAGAAATGCCAAGGTCAAATAAATGCCAGAAACACAATACTACCATCAATTCTCTGGAAGTTTATTTCTAAGCCAATTTTACAATTTTTCTACCAGGAACAGGAAGAAATCCGAAGACAAGAAATAAAATCGAAGGAAGAAGAAAAAGAATATGAACAATGGAAAGTATATTTTCTATACCCTAACAGTACATTTGCTTAGTATTACCCATGTTTAAGATTGCTCTTTTCATTAATTTACCTAATAAAACTTACCATTCGACTGCCACAAACTTTTTATATTCCGTTGACACTGTAGGATATGTTAAGCATAATAGAAGTAGGACAATCATCAAATGACACATCTGAAAATTTAGAAAGCTTTGCTTCTTACATAAACAAGGCAAAGTTTGTATCACTTTCTACTCTTGTTGAGGAGTTTCATCTCAAAACGAAAGTAAGATATATTATAGACCTAATTATGCTTACTTGGTGAATTTTTTTTTAACCCTTGTATACTAAGGATATATTAGAACGAATTCAAGACCTCGAGCAATTCGGTTACATTTCAGGTAACTTGATTGTAAGGTTCCCATCATCTTAAATGACTTTTGCCTAATCCAATTTTAGGTGTATTCGATGATAGAGGTAGATATGTTTCTATAACATATGATGAATTTTATCGACTTGCGGAATTTATCAATCACAAAGGGAGAATTTCGAAAACGGATCTAATATCTGGGTGCAATCGCATTATTAATCTCGAGTCAAATTTAGAAAATGTAATTTTAATTTTTTTTTAAACAATATTTTCACCAAATCTTATAAATTTCTTATATATCTTATAAATATTATATTTGATAATTTAGAAAATTATGGAAATCGAAGCAGATCAATAGCTTGCCTATGACCCATTCCAAACATTTGAAAGCGAGGGTTTTCGCTAATGCTAATCTATCTCTTCAATATTATGCGAAAAGTGGAATAGAATTATTGAAACAAGTATAACCCTCATTGTTCAAGCTTTTAAATACGTATATTCCAATAAATAACAACTTTAAAGTCAAAAGTTGAGAGCATATACAAATAAATAAGCTTTTTACAATTTAAGTAATAAAAAAAAAATTATGTAAATAATAAAAAAAAAATTATGTAAATAATAAAAAAAAAATCATTCAATTGATTTAAACTTTACTTTAAACATTTAATAAAAATCTACTATTGAGGCAATTCTTTTTCTAAGACGATTCACATTTCAAAAAAATTTAATTTAGTATTACCAAATACCTCAGAATTTAGCTTTTTTATGATGCTATCTTAGTACCAATTACTGTGCCTCACCCATATCACTGTCATGTTGCTTTTTAAAATTCTTAATATAATCAGAGAATTCTTTGTTTCCATAAGTTATGGTATCTAAAACCAGTCTTAAAAATAAGAAAAATAGCCAGGACAAATGATAAATTGAACATATTATCTATATGAATACTTTTAAATTCTTACTCAAAAGAGTTTTCAACATCCTCGTCAAGATAAATATGTTTAAATTGTGACTTGTCCAAAATTTTCTTCAAATCATTTTCGAAGCTTTTTATATCATCTTGAACTTAATTAAAATTATAAAATTGTTTTAAATAAGGCTCGAGAGTTAAATCTCCTGACTTACTTGAGGCCTGCACGTTTCAAAAAAATAATTTGTGCTTTTATGATAGCAATAAATTGCAATAGTAAATTAAACTTAGTAAGCTAACCAGTGCATTTTTAAGTTTGGCCAGATAGTCTTCATAAAATTTTGCACTTTGACTCTTGTTTTTCTCGCAATTTTTTATTGAATCTTTTAAATCCTTTTTATAAAAACACAGTAAGTTGGAATAAGTCTCTAAAAGAAAAGCATGTATTCTGTACTTGCTCATATTTAACGTAGTCTTTAATGCGATCTGAAATCTGGTTAAAGATAAATGGATGTTTTTGTGGAGTTGCAGACCAGTCCTTAAAGACATTAAGATAATTAGAAAAAATTTGATGAGAGTTTCATGTTTCAATGGCTAATTACTAAAGATCTTACAGGTTTTTGAAGTCGAAATAACATTTCTTGGCACCCTTCAACTACTGAGAATAAAATAAGAATTGTAATTTGTTATCGCCACAGAATGTGTATAAAAGATATTCATGTTTTGTCTTATATTAATAGTATATAATAAAATTCCATTTAATTGTTCCTCTTACAGTTTGACGTCATGATCTCAAGAATAAATAATAGGTATAATTTGTTTAGGATTTTTTAAATGACTCACAAAAATGAATATAAAAAATAAATTGTTTTGATTGTGTGGTTTTTATTATTTTTTAGATTTTGAACCAATTTTTTAAAAAAATCTCGGGTCTTGACAGTCCTCTTTTGAGTAGGATTCTAGCTATAAATATTTTGTAGGAACTCTTGTGATGGAAAAAAAATAAATAAATGGCATTTTGGCTATGCTAATGGAATCTAGATCATCGTCACAAATAGCTGTTCATAAAGTTTTATAGAAACTCGTGAATTTCCTAAAAAATTCTAGAGTTTTATTGAGTCTAAGTTAAGTTAAAATCTTGATCCGAAATCTTTAAAAACAATACATCATCATTCAATAAAGCAAAAGTTTTAATTTAAAGAGCCTTAGGTAACAAGATGGTAGGTTGTTCACTTTTGAAAAAATTTGATACTTTTAACAATTGATGCTAAGCTTAAGTCATCAGCTTCACTATGATTGGATTTCTAGAAATTAAAGAATTTAGTTACAAATCGAGTATTCTCAGCTGGATCAATCTATATACAAACTATACTTTTGAACACACCCATGTACTCTGAGGTGGGGGATATTTTCAACATTTAGCACTTAAGTGAATGAACTTCAGACAACCTATAATTTCCAATTATAGATAAACTCTTCACCTATTAAATAAATATTCTTGCACTAAATTAAAATTATATAATACGAATTCAATACTAACAGATTACTTTCTTACAATTAAATGATAATTATAGAAGGAGGGATTCGTATTATTGGAACAAAAGGAGAAACAATTTCATCCCCTATTTAACTGGTAAAGTTTATTATCAACCTTTTGGTTAACTTTGTAATTTTAATTTTGTAATTATAGTTTGTAATGAAGACCATTTAATTAAACTCGATATCCATAGATAAAATCGATAATTGTTGCGTTGACATAAAAGTACATAATAAATATGTACAAACATGGGTCAATAGCCTAAACCAGAATTGCACGAAGAATAGATAATTACTCTTTTATTACTTTTTTCATTTTGACATTTTGTAGATGCAGAACAATTCGACTGCTACTGAAACTCAAAATCCAGTTATGGAAAATGAGATCCGAATAAGGACCAAATCAAGAGTGACTAACTTAATACACTATGCACTACATCTCCTAGAAAGTAGAAATAAGGATTCGATAACTATTAAAGCTACGGGGAAAGCAATACCAAAAGCAATATTTGTTGCAGAAAAGGTAAAGTATGACTATCCAGGATTACACCAAAATGCTTCAATCGGTGATACAGCCATCACTGATACATCCCCAAGTGGTGAAGATCCTGTAGAATCAGAACGTATTGTGAGTTACATTGAAATAACCATTTCAAAACAAGCTATGGACAAAACCTCGCCAGGTTATCAAAAACCTAGCGAAGGCAGCTCTGATATACAATCACCTCCAAGTGGTAAAATTAACAAGCTTTTTTATTTAATTATTAGTGTCTAGATATTTAAATTGTGAAAATGAATATCTATATCTCTTTAATTTTATTATCTAATTAACATAATTTATAACATAGAAACGAGAAGACGAAACCAAGGAAGAAGAACTACAAGAACAAATAACCCCCAAGCGAATAGAACTTCTAAACCGGGTAATACAACTAGTAGGGCACCTAATACAACTAATGAACAAGGTTCTACATCACCTCAAACTAGAGGAGCATCTCGTAGAAGAGTTACTAACGCTACAACAACATAAACATTTTCACTCCTATTTATTGATATTGATTCCAAGTTTGATAACATTTTACTTTGATCCAAAACTTTTTTATTACCCCCATGTAAAAAAATTTTTAGCTTTATAATTTTTACCAATTGTCAAAAAACTAAACTCATTGTAAATTTATTAAGAAATACAATGAATAATCAATTATTAAATATTATTATTTTTTCTACGCTATATTTATTGGATTAAATTTTTATGTTGTAGCTTACACATATGTTAACACTAACAGTTGTACTAAAATAATTATTATAGTTTTAACACTTTTCTTATTGATAAACATTTCAAAATATTGATGCACTTTACAATAATTGAATCAATTTTTTAATACCCTACAATAACCCTCTCCTAAATATAATAAATTAACATACCAACAGAAATATCACCAAATTCATCTATTTGAAAGAAACAATTTAGTTAAAAGAAATACATGCACAACGAAGCATAAACCCTACACATGCAACAAAGGAAAATTGTGTTCATTTTCTATTATAAAAATCAATTCAATTCACCTTACTCGAAGTAAACTCGAAGCAATCAACTAAAATAAAAACTAACAATTTAAATCAAATTTTGCGTTTGCTTAAGAAAATTAGCAACTCTTCTATCTAGCAGCATTAGAGTTTATTTTAAGAAGTAATAAGTCACTTCCCAGTAAAAATCCAACGATATTTTTGGATGATAACAAATACTTGTCAAATCATGATTGCAATTTTCAAAGATTATTAAAATATAATATATCTGTCTACCTTGAAATATCGAAACAAGCAACAAAAATTTATGATAATTATCACTTATAACAATTTAAATTATAACTGTTGGTAATGCAGTTATTTATTAATATGTTGGGGTAATCAACTTCTTCTCCAGCTTCTACTATTAACTACTATTGACTTTTTATTAGTATCAAATTTAGAAATCTTAAGACTTGTATCAAGCTCAAAAGATTTAGGTCTTAGAATCATAGTATGGCGCATAAAATTATCTTTTTGAATTTTCATTGGTTTGTTGTTTCCCGTACATAAAAAAAACTCCAGAGTTTTGGAATTACAGCACTCAATATGCGGGAAATTTAAATTTAAATATTGTAGCAACTCTTCACAAGCTGAACAAGAAATGTGGCTTACTAAGGAATTCAAAATTACCTTGTGTTTCTTTGACTTTATAACTTTCTCGATCATGAAAGTAAATATACTGGAACAAATTAATTCTTGTAACCCATTAAAAGCGCTCATGTTTAGATTCTCCGATATTGATTTCGTTTATTTTAATATAAATATTCATAATACAGCCTTTCCAAAATATTTAAGTACTGATCAACAAATAATATTTTTATTAATAGAAATTTTTGCAATCTCTTACGTACAGTTTTCGATTTGTCCTACTGAACTAAAATTCAAAAATTAGTTTTATAGTTAGATCTAGTTTAATTTAAGAGAATAAAATTAAACATTTATAAGTTATAAAAAATGAATAAATAGCAAGATCAGAAGAGATTATTTATATCGATTTATTAGCAATCTTTGTATATTTAATGTTGATGTAACACATCTTTATTCTCAAAGGAGAATTTGAGGAGACTTTTGCACAGATGGCTGGTAGGCAACTAATGCACTTTAGTGATAGCAGCTTCTTGTTGCTAATGCTTATGTATATATATATATATATATATCAAAATCATAGCAAAAGTGCTGCAGAGCTAGCTTAGGTTTGTGTAACTTTAATAATATTCAAATAACTAACACTATCAAATTTTAATTTGCCATTTGCAAGAATTGATCTAATAAAATGTTATAAGTTAATATCTTTTCTTTTAAAATTTGGGCCGGGCATTATGTTTTAATCGCATTTTCAAAAAAGAAAATTGTTATAATCAATTTTCAAATAACTAGTTTTACAGATCTTTAAAATTATACTCTTTTGGTTGTACGAGTGTCTAAAATCTTTTAGCTGAGTGTGTAAATCTCCCAAAGTTTGGATATGTTTACCTCTGGCTCCTCAATTATTGATAGATTTTACTTAGAATTTGATCTAATATATAGACTTTAATGAACATAAAAAAGCTTAGCAATTAAGTAATTTATTAAAGAGTTTACGATTAAGAGGGGTCTTATAATAGGTTCATAAAATTACTTTTAGAATATATTCGTATACAACCACTAAATCTGATTGGCTAAATTTTTTGTCAGGTTAAGTAAAACTGAAAAGTAATCATTAAACTAGAAAAAATTGGTAGTTCAAATCAGAATGAGAGTTAAAGTCAGTATTGAACTATTTTCATATATTACAATTTACTTAATTAGAGAGGTACGCTTTGAAAAAATATTACTTTGGTCAAAAAACAAAATATAAAACGGAAAAATTAATTACTAGGTTTAATGGGTTAGCGCAAAGTAGGATTTTTTATTGATTCTGAGGTCAACATTGCCTAAGTATGGCTAAGAAGGCATAATTAATTCAACAAGTTTACAATATAATAGTTTTAGTAGATTGAGTCCACTCTTAGGTATTTTTATTCTTCAGTTTAATTTGAGAAAACTAAAATGGATTTCAAAAAGTTAGTATTAAGTCTTTATGAGCTATAAACATTTACGATAATTATGTAATAGTTTTGTTTAGCTGGTGCCTTATGTAACATTCATATTTTGCATCAGCCTCAATTGTTTGACAGTCTTCAATTTGGTCAATCTATATCAATAGTCAAAGGTATTAACACTGTAAAGGAAAGTAAACTTAATTTACCATTTTATCCTCGAGTTTGTTATGAGAGTTTTTCATGGAATTTAAAAGTGATCGAACGTTTATGTTTGGTTGAGAAAGTATTTCCCAAGCCGAACGCATCTGGGTTTTCGTTGAAGAGAGTGAAATTTTAGGTTGTTGGGAACTTTCTTTAAGGTTTTCGAACCACTGATGATTAGGTAGCTTAAAACTCCTGAAAGAATATGTGTAGTGTTATCAGTTTAATACTGATGAGAAATTAATCAATATTCATAGTCAATTGAACTTTTTATATCCTTTAAAAGATTGAAAATCGAGACCAAAAAATATAACTTCATAAAATAAGTACCTGAGCCAAATTTTGGTATTTTTAATAAAGTTTTCTCTTTCTTTTACTTTTTCAAATCGCTCTTGCCCAACTAGTCCACAATTATAACCTTTCTCCGTTAAGCGGAGGTCAGCATTATCATTCCTGTGTAAATATCGTTAGGAAGAAATTTTAAACAGAGTTAATGGTTATTTGGCTACATCTACTGATTGAAATAGCTTCATGTATGAGGTGACTGTACTGGTTCAGAATAGGAGAGTATGATAAATTTCGTAATCAATTTAAACTGAAGAAAAAAGGCATCAAAGATTACCTCATGGAAAGTCTAAACTCGGCTAGTGAACTGAACATTCGATAAGGCTCAGATATAACTTTGGTTACTAAATCATCGATAAGAACCCCAATGTAGCCTTCATGTCTCTGAATGATAAATTTCTCTTTGTTATTGGACTTTAGTGCAGCATTAGCACCAGCAATAAGGCCCATCGCAGCTGCTTCCTCATAGCCTTAATTGATGAAAAATAGGGTAAATTCTATATTTATTGGAATTAAATAGTCTAAAATCAGCATTAAAACTTTTCCCTAAAAATATCATAAAAATTCAAGCACTGCTCTAGTAATAGCCAGTGGTTGATTACTAAAGGCTAAAATTGATCAGTGCTAGGTATGTGTGCTAGTAAATTATGCATATTATTTAAGTAAAGCCAATTAAATGGGATTTCAAAATATTAATAACCTGTTGTGCCACATAACTGCCCACACAAAAAGAGATTATCCACTAGCTTAGACTCACAAGTATGTTTTAGGCATGATGGATCAATAAAATCGTACTCTACGTCATATCTAAAACAGAAAAATATAATCTGCTTATAGAGAGTTAAGAGTGAGCTCGAGAATTATATTCAAATTATTTATAAGTGAAGACCTAAATTAAGTACGCAGCATCTTCCAACAAACCCGGGTTTTATTATTATACTCTCTTGGAGCCCCTTGATTGAATTAAGAATTTTTTGCTGTTATAAAATAGAATTAAAGCTTAAGGGATTCAATATTTATCAAAACATAAATAGGCTATAAGACATAATATTATTATTACCAAACTTTACAGGCTTACAATACACTAAAATAAGTAAACTATTGTAAAAATATTAATACTTAAGTTGGAAAAAAGCTTCTGAAAAAAGAAAATTCATAAAAACCTGAATTTCTATGGGGAAGCCGCCACTCAGGCCATTGGGAAAAACTATATTTGAATTGAAACCTTCAGGTTCTAACCAGATAGTATGACTTTCCTTATCATTAAACCTCTCAACCTAAATTAGAATATAATAAGTTGAATGAGAATACTTATATCAATGAAGTTACTCAGTTAGCTACTTTGGCGGCAAGTGATGGGCAATATCTGGGCCCAATACCCTTGCCCCCCCCGGACTCGAAATCCGGCAAAGATTTGAGATTTTCTTGAATAATTCTGAATAAGATATTATTAATTTTGCTTTAGTACTTATCTATAATAGTAATAGCATTGTGAGCCATTGATCTTTTCTCGATGGGAAAGATAGAAAATAGAAGCTATGAGAAATAAAGGTGGCCATGCCAAATATCTTACTTATGTGTTTCTTTGTTTGTTTGAGTTTTGTAGCAGCATATTTTTGGGTTTATATTTGCAATCTTTTCAGGTAAATGTGAAAATTTGAGAAGAGGGGTTTCGCTTGGTTGTTTTTCTAATATTTTATAATTAATCGAGGAAGCATCTAAGCGAGGTGGTGTTCCTAAGAAGAAAATTGTAATATAATATAAACAATTGAAAAGCATCAAAATTCATGCTTCAACAAAATAGTACGTCTTTATATTTGATCAACTGAGTCTAAAAATTGTAAATGGGTTTAAGGACTTGGAACAAAATTTTTGATATCTAAAGTAATTGTATATTATATAATCTTGAATTAGACACGATTATTGTAGAATTTTAATTTTTACAATAAAAGGTTGGAATACTGAAGTATTTATGAAACCAATAAAGTCGAACCTGTTTTGAAGCGATGAATTGGAAAACCTATGGAAAGGAATTGGTCTGATAATCTTGTTCCAGTGTTTTCACTCACGAGGGTGTTGTATCCCCTTTTAAAACGACCACCATGTACACTGAAATAAAAGAATTAAAATCAATTTGTACCAAATTTGAAAATTTTGTTTTTTACTCTGATATTGTAAAAGCATGAAACTCAGCCTTAGTATTAAGATCACTTTCTTATCAATTAAGAACCGCAGTGAGTGTTGAATAATTTAAGTTTTATAAAATCAAGAATAATGAATTTCACTGAGATTAAGGTTTATGTATTTAGAGTTAAGTATACTTTGTGTGTCCTATCCAGCATTTTCCCCTGAGGAATGTCCCTGTTGTTAATACCACACATTTACTGACATACTCTTCAGAAGTGTCAGACATCACTCCTATTACATGTGGTATTTTGTTAGGTCCATCTTTGATTAGCAATTCTTGAATTTTGGATTTAATAACCTAATAAGTTTACGTTATAAATTTTTTTATGAGTTAAGGCTAAGTCTTGATATTCCCTAAATTGACACGAATTCTATAAAAATTGGTAATCAATAATAAGTAAGATTATGTAATCCAAATATAAAAAGTTAAAACTTGCTTTTAAGTTTGGGTATTGATCCAACAATTGGTACATCTTATTCTTGTATATGTCCCTATCTACTTGTAAGCGTAGACCTCTTACCGCAGGGCCTTTACTTCTGTTGAGTAGACGATGATGAATTGCAGCAGAATCAGCTACTTGACCAATTGCTCCACCCAGAGCATCAATTTCTCTCACTAATTGACCTTTCCCTATTCCACCTATAGAAGGGTTGCATGATAGTTCTCCTGATAAAGAGGTCGAAATGCTGATGTTAATTTCTAAATTTAGATAGAACGTCTGCTATTAAAATGTGAAGTTAGATGGTCTATACTTTTATAGACTTATTAAGCTATGATTCTCATTCAAGTAATATCAAGAGAATTTATATTTGTGTTTAACAGCAATTATCAAAGTCAAAGAATTTAAAAGCGTCTACTCAAAGTCGTGTATTATATCTATTTAATAGTTTTGTTTAAGATAATTTCTAAATTTAAGCTTTGCCTAATTTGCATATAGCTACTTATTCAGGACAAAAATATTTGATTCAAGTTATCTGTTTGAAAATTTTTTTTTAAAATGATAGGAGTATAATTACCGATTGTATTAATGTCGAGAGTCATTAATAATGTGTTAGCACCCATACGAGCAGATGCTGTAGCTGCTTCACACCCACTATGGCCGCCTCCAATAACTATAACATCATAGGAGGCTCTTGGAGAATTCTGACTCAATCTTAGGGAATAGGTTGTATAAGCGCAAAAAGCTATATATAGCAAATTGATCCATATCATTCTTAATTATTAGCTGCAAAGTTAGGTTATCATTTCATCTCAGGTTCACTCAAGTATAGTAGATCATTAGTCGTAGAGTTTGGGGGATTGCTATGGAACATTCTTATTACGAATATGTCCTTACTTGTTTAAAACTCAATCCATTATATATTACAAATGGATATTAGCGGAATACTTATGACTTTATAGAGATCGAAGGTCTGATTACCAGATGATTTATTCTTTGTAATTAGGTAGATCGATATTAAGTAATATGAAATTACAGTTTATATAGGAATTGTACTATAATTTATAGAAAGTTTACCAATGCCAACAGTTATGGTGAAGACGGATCGTAAAACTTGGGCAGATAACATTTAGTTAACTGATTTCACATAATCTACGACAATCAATTTTCAAGGCTAATTATAATTAAGAATAACATCCATCTTTCTGCAGTCCCTTGTATTAAAATAGTAATTAGTCTAGCCTGAGATATAAAAAACAACTCCTAATAACTCTCGAACATTTTGTCAAGAATAATAGTACATGTCTCGATCATTTTATTCAGATAAAATATCATTGAATAACTTTTCTCTAATTTAAGTGATTTTAGTATTTCTTGTCATAAAATTTAAAAGATGTACGCCAATCACAATCAATATGTAGGCCGGATTACCCTAGCCCATCGGGAAAAGAAGGTCCATAATTTGATCTTGTTCGTTCTTTAGCCTATTATTATGATCCAATCATTTTATTTGTCATCTTTTGATAAAGTCTTCACTAAAAAATTAGGATTTCCTGTATCTTATAGCACACACCTCTTATTAAAACGGAGAATCCCTAGAATATAATCAATGCACTTCAACGCCACCAGCATATCGCACCATGGAAGCTGTGTACTTTCAGCACACCATATATACAACGCCAACCTCACTGAGCTTGAAAGTTTACAATACTTTTTAAAACAAATTATAAAAAGCGTACAGTATTCCTTAACTGTCTTCTTACATTTAGATCATCCAAGCGTGCATTTAAGTAAACCAATCCTGCTGTATGAGCTTTATGATGGGGAACAGACCATAGAAGGCTCGACTAATGGTCCAAATATCCTTGAGTCATTTTCAGTTCTCTACTCCTGTCTGGTAGACCTATATTATGCATACCCACATATAAGAATTTTGATTCTCCCTCTTACAACTCTCGAAAAACTTTCTCAAAAGCCTCCTGAAATAGATTTTAGCGATTTATTGCCAGAAAAAAAATTGCTTCAACCGAAATACCCAGATTTATTATCATATTACAAAACTTTTACCTACGATGAGAATTTTTTTGTCTTTTTCTTACCTAATGAACCCTTGTTGAGAATCATTAGTTTGGACCCAGAAACTTGCCAAAAGTTAAATCTTCACTACCTAGTCTTAGACCTAGAAGTGAACACAGTAAACAAATCCAACTCTAAGGACTCACAACCACCCCATAAAATCACTTCTGAAGATAGCTTAGAAAATGATGACAATTTAAAATTGCCACCAAATCCTTCCAACTCAAAATATAAAGCTATCGATTCAAAGCTATCCATATGCTTCTCAGGAACATTTGATCACCTGCACTTAGGTCATATGTATATCCTTATATCTATATGTCAGCTACCCATTAAGCACTTGTTTCTAGGAATTACAGTAGAACAGATGCTTAGTAAAAAAGAAAACAAGAAATCCATTGAACCATTTCTCCTGAGGCTAATTAAGATGGCAGATTATCTGAACAAAGTATTTTTCTACATAAATAAATCGTCTAGCAACTATAAATTAATAAATCCTGAAGCACTTGGATCAACTAATAACATGACACTTTCATATGATGGAGTATACTTCTTTGAGCTAAATAATCCCTTAGGACCTGCTCTTGACACAAGTAGCTTTTCGACATTGGTAGTAACTGATGAAACACGTAAAATGGGTAAAAAAATAAATGATTTACGCTGTGAAATGGGTAGGCCATCATTGAATATTTTGCTTTTCAGCTGTTTACCTGTCTCTTCTAAGAACTATGGAGCACTAAATAAATTTTCATCAACATCTATTCGTCAAAATTTGGGCTCCACAACCTACTTTGATATTTTGTATGATAATTTTAAAAACCTAAAAACTATTGAAAATTACACTCGCTTATCTCTTTGGTGGATATTACTTAACCAGTATGAGTTAGCTATCAGACTAAGAAATAATAATTTATCAATGGGAAAATCACTAACCTGGTGTGCTAATGATTATTCCTCAAAAGGTTTTGAAGAGATTGTTCAAAATCATTTTATCAATTTAGGCCTCTGTGACGAAAATATTATCATAGATGAGCTAAGGCTTACTGGTCACCCTGATTTTATGTTCTATAAAACTACACAACAACTCCTTTGCTACTTCATACATCCTCCTTCGAAAGGAATTATTGAGAACTTTAAATTACACAAAGAAAGTATGGATCACTCTGAATCAGTTTTCTTAGCCCTATTGCTTTTGTATAGCCCAGGAAAGCGTTTTATTCTCCCCTATGATAAAATCTACACATATTTTACTAGAAAATCTAAATCATCAGATATTGATGAAACTTCTACTTCTGTGGGAACTGATAAAAATTTAGAAACTCTGGAGAGAGCATCATTATTAATATCTCTGTTTGATATGACAATGAAATCTGAAAGATGCTTTACATTTATCCACTCTAACAAAAATATCGAACTATATCATAACATCAAGAATGATTACTTATGGCTCCAAGATTTGTGTCTAAATGAATTATTCGAAGGAATCTACAAAGTATATTGCTTTCACAAGTTATTCAGTGACATATTGCTTCATTCTACATTTATTCATGTATGATTAATTGAGAATTTTATAAAAAAATTATCCTTTCAGGTTTTACATATAACTATTATCTTAATTAACAAGCCAGCCACTCACTTCATCTAATTTTTTACCTCAGGAAAGGAACATCCCATTAAGTTTTTTCCCTGTAATCAAGTCATTTTCAAAGATGAAAAGCATATTTTATAGGCTATCTCAAAATCATAACGATACTCTAAAACTCATATTGAGAGAGTCTGATCTTATTTTCATCTGAGCATTAGAGTTTATCCCTATTAGCCCAGAGTATCTTGAGTGTAAAACCTGTACAAACTTTTCAATGAGTCAATTACAACTCTAAACTTATTATAATTTTATGAAATCAAGATGTAACATTCGAAGCTTTCAAGCTCTGCTTATCTAATTTTATCATATCTAGATAGCTGCTTAAATTATTATAAAGCATATAATTAAGGTGAAATTAATTTACTTTTGGTCCCCCTCTTACGTAATTAGTATTAATCTCATACTTATGTACTCAAGTTAAACTACCTAAAATTTAAATCTAATAATTAAAAAGCTTCCAACAGATGCTTATTACATTTTATTCAATTTGGAATTCTTATTACCCATCTGTTTTAATTCAACATATAATAGCCGAACTATTACTAAATACTTAGAGTAAAGCATATTGAACTAAGCAGTTATAAGATTTTATAACAAATTGACATTGAAAACAATTATATTCAGGTTTGAACAAGCATAAATACTGTGCTTGAAACAATTTTCGATTTTTTTAAGTGAAACTTGAGACTTTAATCAAAATCTTTGAAAGTATATAAAATAATTTATTTTTCGTACTTTGAAGATTGATTATGTTGATTGATTTTAATCTTTTTTATTAAACTATCTTTATTTCTTACAAACTAAGCCACGTTTCTACTTGAGCTTGAACACCTTTGGTTGTAAGAATTGGTAATGACAACTAGATAACTTAAACTAAATTATGCTCAGCGATGTTTTTAATCCATTATACAAAAATTAATAGTAAACAATTTTTATTGCATCGCGTTGTTTAAGTTATTTGAAAATTTTTATTGCATTGTGTTGTTTAAGTTATTTGAAAATTTTAAAAGCTTAACATATCAATTTTTTTAAGTTAAATTTTTTTTGTTGCATCATAATATAATAATCTTTTTTAAAAAGAAATAAAGCTTCAGTTAATCTACTTTAAGATTCATTTAAATAAAATTTAACTTGTTCTAGGTAAACAATTTTCGACATAATAATTATAATACCTTTACAAAATACATATTAAAAGGATTCAATATTTTACTTTACATATTTTTCATTGAAAAAATTAGATATGATGTAATTTTGACTTTTTGAAATTCATTATTTTTTTAAATGACTTTATTTTTTGGCTATATAATATTCAATAGAGATGAAAACGTTGCTGTTTAACCAATTTTCTTTTGGCTTTATGCATTAAACATTTTGTTTTTGAATTACATTATGAAAATGATAATATACTCTATCAACTACTCTACCACTTTTTAATATTGAACTTAATGTGTAATGCTGTAAAGATTTAATTTTATGAGTACAAATGGAAGATAAAAATATTCTATCAAAGAGTTAAAGTTATAAATCCAAGCTTAAAAATGAACCAGAAAGTGAATTTTCAACTTAAATATAGAACTTTGACATTTCTTAACCTTATTATTTTTATTTTCATTATATATTCTAATTTATCAAAAAATGGGTCAGCAGAAGTATACAACCAAAGTTTGCCCCCTTGTGCCACTTGCAATCATGAAATACAGCAAAAAGCTGAGCTATATGCATCTGTACAAGAGAAAAAAATATTTCAAACTATCTTAAAAACGATATATTGCGCTGTAAATTGTCCAAATGAAAAAAGTGATGTAACTACTTACATAAATCAGATCTCTAGTAGCGAAGTAAGCTTAACTTTAGCTAAAAAGGAACAAAAATTTGTTGCCTTGACTTAAATCACACAAACTCTAATTGAAGTTTATCAAGGATTAGCACACTAGTATCGATTAAGCGCATTTAACTAGATAATGTACTAGTAATTATTCCTAAAAAGTAATACTAATTCTAATTAATTTCGAAACCAGGGAAAAAAGGTCTCATTAAGAGTGGAAATATGCAAGTTCTATTGCAGCAGGATACGAAACTCGTTTCTTAATAATGATCAAAAATCAAATGAACTGCAAAAGTGCAATAAGATTTACTTACCCGAGTTCAGAAAAATAGGCTCCACTAGTACAATAAAACCATATTTCGATTTCGTTGAGAGAATACCATGTTGGAATCTTGAAACTTCAGGTATGATCAGCATACAAGTGTTAATTGCTTATGCCTTTGTAAATTATCTTGAAGAATTAATTTTTTTGTTTCAAAAGGTTTTTTGAAAACTTTACAAATGTGTTTGAACGATAAAAATTGCAAGCTAAAATTGGTTACTCACTAGTGGAGTTTTTAGTTTTATGATTCAATAGCTATAAAAAAATTAAATTAAAAATATAACTAGGCTCAAATTTGTTTACCTATTGCCACTTTTTAGCATTCGGATCGCCTGCAGAGTCTAGCTTCATCCGGACATCGATGCTATCAACAGTAATAATTTGATTAGGATTAAGGCGTGATAAATACTTTATATATG
Organism: Nephromyces sp. MM_2019; assembly: GCA_015657535.1. NCBI lineage: Eukaryota > Apicomplexa > Aconoidasida > Nephromycida > Nephromyces > Nephromyces sp. MM_2019. The sequence continues at coordinate 24,618 of JADHZB010000031.1, read as the reverse complement.
ACATTTCAATTAGCTCTATAGCATATGTTTCATAACTCAAATCAAAGCATGAAATTAAAAATAAAAGAGCTATGATACAGAAATTGTGTAGATTAAAGATTTTTTAATCACATTTGTTGCGTATAATTTATTCATATAACAGTCTTTTTGACGTGCAAATTTATAGCCCTACTCTAGTTGTAACCTTTCATAAACATGCTAGAATTTAAACATTTAGAAAAAATTAATCTGAAATGTTTGATTCAAGCAAGTCAATAGCTGACTTTACATATTTAATAATTTAAATTTTAGTCCATTAACGAGCTAAAAGATAACGCATCGCAAGTATCATTTTCGGAATCTTCTGATGATACAATTATACAGCAACCTATGATGGGCACAAATATCCAAGGCACAACATCACAACAATCCCTTAGCCCATTGCAAACACCACAGATAATTGGCTATGACGCTTATGGGCAGCCAGTTTATGCTAATGTGTACGCTACAAATAATCTCAATTCACCAATGGAAAACTTACAACCTCTCAATATGAATCAAAACACCCCAGCTCCTTACCAAGTAAAACCACAGACTCATAAAAACTTTTCAAGTGTTTTAACTGATTGTTCTACTATTTATGCAATAGTTGATAAAGCGTTATTTCTAATAGATGTGAACAAAATCTTGTTAAATTTAGTCAAGTGTGAGCCAATAAAACTGAATTTTCACTATAGGCTGTGAGAGTGGAGTTTTGCTTTGATGGTTGCACCTGTATAGCATATCTTATAATGTCAATAATTGCTACCTTGGCTTATTTGGGTGCTTTTGCTTTCGCTTTACACTTGTCTGCATCTCTTTTTTCAAAAGTAAGTTGATTATGTTCTTAATAAAAGGCTTAAAAATCTTATATAGGAATTTCTACGATTAGTTAATATCATGACTGAAAACTATAATTTATTATGGTTTTAATTTTTGATAATCCAGGGAATATTATCTCCTAGCTTTTATCGAGGAGGTGGAGAGTGGCTAATAGTAGCAACGTGTGTAGGTAAGGCAATAAAATATAACTGAGAAATACTAGATAATTCTTAAAAAATAATTTTATAAACGAAAAGATTTAAGCCTTTAATTTTGGTTTAACTCTACTATCATATTAACATGTCGATATATTAAGGTGGGCTAACTGGTGGTTTAGTTATTGGCTTTGTGACTCGTTGCTCAGCTATGGCTCTATTAAGTTCTGGGAGCTGGCTCACAGTTGCCTACTCCCTTTTATTAGTTGGAAAACGGTAAAATGCATAGCCTATAAGTTTCAATTTGAGTTGTAGGTTTGAAAATTCTGACGTTTGAATTTATGAATTAAATGAGTGTATAAAAAATAAATGAGAAGTTAATTTTTCATCTACAATTATATTATTCAATTTAAATTTGAGAATCCATCATGAAATTTCCAAGAATATTTATACATAAGTTATTAAAAACATTGATATAATCTTTACACTTGTTGAATCAGTGGAGCATTTTTTGGTGGCATTGGTGGGATCGGGTTCGGTGGAACGATTGGTTACTTAATTTATCCTTATGGAATTAGTTTTGGAAGTGAGTTGGGTAGTTTTAATTATACCTCCACCTTGAATTTAATTGAACTTAGAATCAAATGTTGCATAATTACCAACGGAATTTTTTGTTTTTAAATCTTTTAGTCATGATTTTTTAATTCGTTACTTTTACTTTTTCGACATATATATAAATAGTTGGACTGGTTGTTGGCTTAATGGTTGGTGTTATATTGGGTTTTTTTCCGTTTGCTCGTCAACTTAAAATGAACGAGCGCTATATTCGTGGAGGCACGAGTACTGGAAGGTAGTTTAATCCTTTTTAAAATTGTGTTTCAAAATTTAAATGGTACTCTAGCTTTTGAATAGTTTTATAAATACTATAATGTTTTTATGGAAATAAGCTTTCAAGACGTTTTACTCCCACTTGTTTATTTAGACTCAGCGACGAAGTGCCTACATCACCATCGGGCAGAAGATTTTCAGATGATTTTGTTGAAAGGAGAAATGCAGCTAAGGCATCTGAAGGGGAAAAACGACGAGCTTCATGGTAAACTTCATTGCTTTTTTTCAAATGTTGAAGTTTGATTTCATTCATGAAAAGTCTAGAATGAGCTCCTAGCAACCTTGTTAAAAAGTTTTTTTCTTAAAGAAAAACATTCACTCCATTCACTTATCATTCAAAAGTTGTTATATCATTCACTTATCATTCAAAAGTTGGTATATACATTTTGTATCAAATTAGATTTAAAATTGCCTAAAAGTGCTTAGAAATTTAAAATAATATAATTTGATACAAATATTTTTCAACCTACACCCACTCATTGACAGGGGATCGACACAAACCAACAACAATTCATTGATTGCTAAATCAAAAGATGACACGCACTCCTCCTCTGCAAAGCACTCAAGTGCTCAAAGCGATGATGCTGCTAGTTAAGATGTATTATGCTATTCATTCATTTACTCCACAAGCTTATAAAAGAAATCTCTTTACATCTTTGTGTTGAATAAAAATTTGAAAAGCTCCAGCACATGTATTTTTTTCAGAAAGGGATTAATTCATTTGGAATAATTTTTACTTTTTTTAAAATGGTTTTAAGTTTTCAAAATTTACTCTAGTTATCTAATTAAACAAAAACATAATTACGAAACTTACAATCATTACTCTTGCCAAAAAAACAACGATATTCTTAATTTTTATTAAATTAAGATTAACCCACCTTATTTTCGCTACAAATATACAGTTTGATTTAATGACTAGTAAGTGCTCTAATTTGCACATCTGCTAGAGCTAAGATTGATATAAATAAATCTATCACCATAATAAGGTACAAAAGACTAGATCCAATTACAAATACTGAATGAAGAATTTCGTTTGTAAAAACTGCCTGATCTAAAACTATTTTATATTTAAATCTAGTATTTTTGCTACTAGCGTTTGTTTGTGGGACACTAGAATACCTTAGTTATGCAACCTGATAAAAATTCTTCACTTGCGATTTGAATATTGAACTTAAGAAGCAAAAAATAAGTCAATTAAACAAGATGGGTTCATTTTTAAATATTTTTTAATTCTACCAGAATTTCTAATGGACTATGTTGAACAACTTCGTTATGTACGCATAACTAACGGATTTTGTGAATATAGGGTTGTTAAGTCGCTACAAGCAGACCTTAATCTCTGTGATGATTGGCCCCAAAGAGTAACCTGGTTGCTTCCTTCTTCAAGAATTTATGCATTACCTTCATCAAAGCTTATAAGAAATACAAATGCTTTTAAAAATGGCTCTATAGCAGGGATAGATGCATCAAGTATTGCTGCAGTTGAAGCATTAAGGCTCCAGAAAGGTGACATTGTGCTTGATCTATGTTGTGCTCCTGGAGCTAAGTTAACATCAATTTCAGACTACCTTGAGCAACTCTCGAAGATCAAAAGGAGTAACTATCATCAGAATCAATTCATAAGTCAAGAACTTTTAAGCAAGATACCAACTAAAGATTCACAGAGTAAGGAGTTCAATACTGAAAGTTCGTCTAAAAGATTTTCTTCAAAGTATAAAGATGATTACGCATTGGATGTTGATAATGTGAAATCCCAAAAAAAAAATATCACCCAAGACTCTGTTGATTTAAAAAGCGATCAAGTATTTTATCATTCACATATTTTATCAAATACGTCGAATTATGAAGATCAATTAAAAATTTTCCACAAAAATAGCAATAATCATAGTTTATTTTTTGATGGAGATTTTATTAACAATGAACTATCACATCGAAAGGACTTCAATCAACAGAAAAACGATTCAATTTATCCTTCAATAAATGAGAATAATAAATCACCTCTTACTGAAATATTGAACAATCCATTACCTGCATATGGCTTAGTGATAGGTATGGATATTTCCCGAAATCGTTTGAACATATGTAAAAAACTATTGAAAAAGTATAAAGTTAATAACACAAAGCTCTACATTCAAGATGGTAGCAAGCTTGGGCTAGATTCTAATCCCAAACTATTTTATATATCTCCAAGCCTCAAGAGGGCTCATTTAGAATCATATAAATCCCCATTGAAAACAACTCAAGCTGTCCGAGATGGCCATTTGATCAATGATTCTGAATATTCATCAAAAAGAGGTTCCCAAGATCCTTTCTTTACTACTTTAAATATAATTAATTCAAGCATTATTTCACCTAGACTTGTCAGTACCCCCGGAGCTCAACTTGCTTCAACACAAAATGTTTTAGGAAATGAAAGAACCGCAAAAGGATCTGATCTTCATAGCTTTAATTGTACGGATATATTTCACAATAGCGATTCAAAGTCTATCAACATTAATACAGCAGATCACCTAAATAGTCCTGAACCACAGTGGACATTTCTAGATTATGAGCCTTGTTTTTACAAAAATGATCAGCATCGTTTTGATGATCCAATTGTGGATAAAACGGATTCTAATTATTTTTCTACCCCAATTCATGAAAATTCAACTTTTTTCGATAAAATCTTAGTTGATGCCGAGTGTACTCATGACGCATCTATCAGGCATCTTAAGAAATTTGAGCAGAAATTTGGATATGAAAAATTGTCAAGTTATTTAGAAAATCCTCTAAAATTGAATTCACTTTTATCTCTTCAGAAAAATTTGATCACATGTGCTTTCAAAATGCTAAGGAGAGGAGGTTTACTCATTTATTCAACATGTAGTGGACGGATGGAACAAAATGAAAATATTATTATCCACCTCCTTTCCTCATTTCCAGGTGAAGCTTATTTATACCCGCTTCCATGTGGTATAAGGCTTAATTTTAAAACTGAAGCGGAAGATGTAAAGTTGACTACGTTTAACTCTTTACCTCTGCATTATCCTAATGAGATAAATCCTAATCTACCCTTAATTGATAATATGAACCTCAAACAATTTTACGAAAACAGCTATAAAATATATCAACCTTTATTAACAGCAGCACCATTAAAAATAGGCTATTTTACTTCGGATTACAATACGAATAATAAGTTTGATAACACGGCAATTCTCAAAGATAGCAAAGAGTTACGTGAGTCACGAAGCTACCAGCATCCTAAGCTGAAAACCCACAAAAGAAACACAAACACAGATAAATCCGACATTTACGAAATAGAACCTTGGCCAGCATTTCCTAGCCAACTTGAATTCAACCCCACATTACCTCGCCATGAATATGCTTATACTTCCGGTTTTATTTCATCTTTATATTTTGACCAGTCTTTGGGACAAACAAGTGGTCTTTTCGTTGCCTGTATATACAAAAGATAAACACCGAGAAATAGCTGGATTATGATGTGAGAACCTCCAAAATCCTTTTGTAAACTCACTCCTACCTATTATCTTTTATTTTGTATTTATTATAATTCCGAAACTTTTTATATACGCATATTAGAAACTTTTTGAGCTAATCAATGCACTACTTTTTAAAATTTCAACATCTGCCAATTTCATCCCTACGAAATGTATATAAGCGTTTTCTGAATTAAGTTTGTGTTTTATAATACTCTGATATCAGAGAATTTATATATTTTGCTCGTGTCAGTTCAGAGTTTATATGATTTTAAAGAGTTTAAAGTTTCTGTTAAGGCTTTGAAGGACTTTATGTACCAAAATTATATAAACAAAATCTAAATAATCTCAAAAATAAGTAACAGTTAAAGTTGTTTAACATAAACTCTAGACAGTATAATTCATTATACTGTAGAATTTTTACAAAAAGGTCTATAATTTGGATTTCTTTGAAACTCTCTTTAAAATTCTTTTCAGAATTATGTTCACTCGTTAAAATTTACGCACCAACCAAATTTGAAGTGAAAATTAGATACAAATCCATCATTTAGAACCTAATTGCGCTAATACCTTGAAACTAATTTAGATTTAATTATTCAGAATAGATAGTTAAACACGCTTACTCAATAAGTTCAATCTAAACCTTTAATGGGGGTCTAAAATATATAAAATGTAATTATTCTGTAAATACTCTAAAGAGGTGATAAACTCTTTGGAGATAGGTTTTATTCGATTACAGGAATTTTATTCATACATTTGAACTCCTAACATTCTATATGAGCAAAGTGCTTTTAATTTTTATTTTAGATATATTCACTGCTAAAACAAGAGTCTTTTGCGCTCCTTTGCCAAGTACCATGTGTCTTACTAATAAACATTCATAAGTAACCTCAATTATTGGCTGCAATAGCTCTGAGGCTAGCAAGGCTAACTATATATAAACATGTTTCAATTTGGTTTTTAAATTAGGAATGCTTCATTTTACTTTTATAAATCATTGTTTTATATTAGATAAAGTGTAGACAAGTCTATTATTGAGTTGTAAATGATAGATCTTATGGTTCGATGTACTTGTGCATTGTGTTATATCAAAAGAAGTCTAGAAATTTTTGTTGGAGCTTACACTACCCAATTAATTATGGAAAACCAATTATACCCAAAACCTTTATTATTTGGGAGATTCCCCAACAAATCTTTAAAAACCTATTAAAGATAAGAAAAACAAATTTGGTATATTTAAATAAAATAACGCAATCAAAGTGGTAAAAGAATCTTTTTTCTTCTCATACATAGGAAGCCATTGCTAATGCATTTTACAACTTTAAAGATTGTATTACGATTTTCTGGTTCATAACCAGAAACATTGAAGTTGGGATTTAAAAGCGACTGAGCTGGCGAGTCTTGTGTGATGTCTTCGGGGTGTTGATCAATATTTCGATCTAGGATACCTTCACAATCAATTTGAAAAGGCACATTTGGTGCATCATTTTCACTTCTTGTTATTCCTTTATCTAAGCAAAACTCGACCATAGAACAACCCTTTTTTAAATCAGTCAATTCATTAGGTATTGATATCTGATTTAGTTCTTGCTTTAAGCTTAAAGGCTTCAAACTATTTGACCCAGACTCTTCATTATTCAAATAAAATTTTTCTTTTAAGGCTATCATGTTGGGTTCCCATATACTTGGTTTAAGCTCTTCTCTATAAAATGGATCTATGGAATCAGAATCTGTGTTGTTAGGTGATTTTGAACTTGATTTATTAAGGCAGCAATCCAATTCTAAAATTTTATGAGAATTTGAGTCAAGTTTATCAAGGAATGAAGTATCGAGTGTTTTATTCATTTCATATTTTATATACTCTTGATAATTATTTAAAGGGTCTGAGGCATCCTTAATCTCAACTTTGTGAATTTCTTTACTACTTGCTTCAGATTTATTAAATTGGTGATTAATGATTAAGTGACATCTCCCAACCTCCTGAGTTAGGTCATGAACTTTTAATTCATTTTCATAGATTGCTTTTTCGAGCTGAGTTGACCAAAATGTTTTAACCTTTTCCTTTTCATAACTCAATTGGTTAATTTTCTTCTCCCACTCTTTATTAATACATTTAATTTGTGAATCCAGAAATTTGTTTTCATTTTTTATATTATCATTTTTAATCACTAAGCACTCTAACTGATGCTTCAACCTGCCAAGCTCTGAATTTTGATTATCTAAATTGCGTATTAACTCATTATTAACTTCATCATTTGTTTTAATTTTCTTATGATTTTCATTTAATTTATTTCTTAGGCTTTTTAACTCGTTTTCTAGCTCTTGATTTTTATCTTGTAATGTTAAAAAGTGCTGGTCTTGCTGCTTATAAAAGTGTGACCATAGCTGTGACTGTATAGGTGTCAAAAGGCAGCTACCTTGGAGATTGTCACACTCACATATTTTTGCTTCTCCTTTCTCCTCAAAAACATTTGGAATAGGAGCATACCCAACCTCAACTTCCATTTTAGGATATATGATAGAAATCCAATTTTTAAAACCGCACTATGATTTTAATAGGGAACTAAGAAATATCTCCAAAATTTAATTATACATCATCAGCTTGAAATGTAAAAACGCGGAATCTACGAGATTTATTCTCAGGTTTACCGATATTAGAATTATTCTAAAATAAATTAGTATTTGAGTTTCCTGATATAAATACTTTACATAATTAACATGGACTAGAAATAATAATTCAAGCTTAGTTTTGTCAAGCGCAAACCCAGCCACTACTTAAAAAAATTAATAAATGCTACTTAAAATTCCACCTAAAGGGCACGATTGTCTAGAGTTTGTACTGCTTTTCCATCATATTAATATTATCACCAATATATATTTCCGAAATCCTTTTACATATATGGTAATAACTTTATCATAAATTATAAAGCTGGATAAAGTTTAAACTTAATAGCTAGTTTTTAAATTTTAATATCAAATGGTAAAGCATCGCGTGCGAAATTATTAGAATAAGGGTATTGATAGATACTTTAGAGATTTATCATTTGTTATGTGGTTCTCCAACTGGCAACTTGCGCTCATGATTTGCAGTTCTTTTCAGTACCTTTTAGATATTTCTACGAGTAAGATCTAGCCATTATCAATAATGCTACATTAATTTGATAAATCAAAATTTTACATCCTAAGCTGAATAGCTTTAAAAAGTTCAATCATTTATCTACTAGCCAAAAGGAATATGCATATAATATTTTCTAGTATATTAAACATACTGTTATAGCTTTATTATTCCCTTATCTTTTTTTCTAGGTAATATAAGAATTAACTTACAAGTTAGACTTGTAAATAAGGACTTTAGCTAGTAATGTATTAATTATACTTCAAAACTTTAGCTGTCCTGTAAATTAGAATTCAGATGCTAAAGTGGTTAGTCCTTAAGGTCACATTTCTGTAGATTTATTATGCATAAGGGTGCAATTTAGCTTATTCTTAGCAAGAATGGTGTTGCGATCATTTTAATCCATATATTAAGGATGTAAATGTGTGTAAAATATTAATTGATTTATGTTGAATAGGACCAAATGGTATTTTTAAAAACACAGAATAATGAAAAAAAAGAGTAAACATTAGTATTTTAGATAAGTGTTTTTATTTACAAAGCTGGATAAATCGATCGATATAAGACAGTATAAAACCCTATGGTGAATTCTTAAAAGCAAAAAGATTAATTAAAAGGGTCATCAAGATTCAATGTGATATTGAGATAGTAAAAAATTATTTGTGAATTTATGTAGTTTAGAAAGTTTTGTAATTTAATTATTTAACGAATAAAAAAAGCATACACTTTTAAATAATTGATATGCAACACATCTAATAAACAAAAAAGCTTGATGTTATATGAAACATTCAAAATTCTGGTGAAAAAATTTGATAAAAACAATTATAAATGATTCCAAAACAATCAGCTACATAGTCAAAGAAAATATTTTAATTCTGTTTCCAGCTAAAAATTTAAGTGAGATATAGTAATGCTAAAAAATATATCATGTAAAAGGTTAAAAGAAAATTAAGATTTGTAAAAAAAAGCATCCAACAGTATCACTGTATGATACTAAACAAAATTGTTTAATGAGATTTTGGGAGCATGAAATTTATTATACACAAAATGCAGTAAATCGACCTTTTAAATTACATTTAGCTAAATAAAAGCCATTTAAATTTTACTCATTTGATAAAGGAAAATGAGATGGATAAATATTATGTACTAAATTGAGTAAATCTATTTAATCTAATAAAATTTAGAAACGATTCATGAATACAGTTTATACACAAATTAAGCATCAATGGGAATAAAAAGACGAGATATTATTTCTCTTGTCATCAAATGAATGATCAATATTAAAAAATATAAGGAGTGTATTTTGGAGCTTGATTTAAATGACTATCACATGTGTTAGGGTTGTGGCTCTTAGGCTTATTAGATTCATCCTCAATTTCACTATAAAGAGTATGCAGAAATGTTCCAGGTAAGGGTTCAAATAAATTTAAACGAGATTGAACACCATCCTTATCAAGCCCTAATTGGGATGAAAGACCTGAAATGTTCATACTTGTGTCGACCATACGAGATTTAGGTGGGCTGTGACCTGTGTACGATGGTAATTCAAGGTCATTTTCATCAAAAGATGAAAAAGTGTTCCTTGAAGAGTAGTTGGTCAAGGTATTTATGTCAGAGTTAGGGCTAGAAAAGCCATCAGAAACCCAATTGGTAGAGGGCAGTGAGCTATAGAATAGTTCTTGTAAAGAAACCTTGTGGTGTGGGTCGATTGCCTCCTTAGTAGAGGAGAACAAATTGTTAGAAGAGGATCTAGTTAATGTGGGTGCGCGATTCCCATCAATACGTGATGACAGGGAGGATGGGTTGCTAGAATATTCGTTTAAATAGTCAAATTGTGGATGGCTTGGAGTAAATACTGGTGTATCAGTTAAAAGATTATTGTGTGATAATGAGTTTCTGAGGCATTTTGGATGGTCAGTTTGGTTTGGTATTGACATTGACTTGAATGCACAAGGTAAAGAAGTGTTGGCTGAGAGTGGTGGTGGGTTATTATGGAAAAGATTAACTGTGGCAGTGTAAACTAAGTCTTTTTGTGATTTTGCCCTAGTCATTTGGCTCGCTATTGCCTTCTTTTTTAGTTCCTGGAGATGAGATATTTCTTTGTCGATCAGCTCAACTTCTTGAAGTTTGGACTCATTTGGGATTAAAGTGGCCCATTGATTTTCACTGTATGAATAGGACTTATTTTTAAGACTAGAGTGGGCCTTTTTATTAATTTTTACGTGATGATTGGACTCATTAATAATCTGTGAACGGTCAGAGTTATCACGAAATTTATAATAATGATGATTGGATTCAATCTTGTTCTGGGAATTTTCGTTCTTTGATGAATCTTTAGAGGACACAGAAATGTGGTCAGAGCTCTGAATATGTTGGATGAAATTGGATACATCATTGTTTGAGTCTTCAACAGGGATTCGCTTTACAGCTCGAAGCTCACTTTCACCATGCTATCAAAAAATAATTAGAAACAAAATTAGATGAACAAGTATAAAATAATTGTCAAACTAGTAAAAACATCGAAGGGGAGTAAGATTAAGTGGTTACATGTATTATTTGAATGGAAAAAACTTACAGCGTATCTGCAACTATCACCAGCGCTACATCGACCTTTTAGGTATCTCACACATAGGAGAGTTTTGTAAAGATCATCGGTACCACGTAATTCGTTAAAAGTGTGAGCAAATGAGCACTCCAGGTCATTACAGCTTCCTTTTTTCTTGATATTTGGACAAATACTAGTTTTAGCTAGGTTAGGTGGACCCCTCAGTTCATCTGATGAGTGTGCGAATAAACATTCATCTCCACGGGTACATCGATTCTTAAAATACCAGGGGCATACTTTTGTTTTGAAAAAAGGTGTTTTGCGGCTGTGAATAGGAGTCATGATTATCAATCTCGTTTAGTTTATAAAAAAGGTAAAGATGGTGTTTACGTTGACACATTAAAAAGATATTAAAATTGATATGAGACATCAAAGCAAGCCAAATTTTAAAATGCGATAAGAGCAAGCTCAATTTGTTTATTTCAGTAGTCATAGAATACACTAAAAAACACTGTCTTGACCACCAAAACAGTAAGACTATGTCCTAATTTAAAACAAAATCTAAAAAGAAAAAGTTCAGTGTAATGATACTAAGTCGGTTTGTATGATGTATTTACACTTAGTCTTTTATATAGAAAAAATGAAATACAATTTAGTCACAATGTCTAATTATTTATAGAAGAAGGTTTATACAAAGTGGGATTATCAAATGATTTAATTGTTCGAATTTGTTAATATTTATATATGGTATGTTTTTGTAATTGGTTACAAAAACTTACACGAGAGCAGAGGGCAGCAGAAAAAGTAGAGCTTTATTTATAAAATATATGGAGGAAGCTTCTTATTTAAATTAATTTTTGGAATTGGTGGAAGGTATATATAGGAAGAATAATTCTAACATATCTGAAGATAGATCCAACCAAAACTTCATTGGCATCTAGTTAATCATTTATCAGCTTAAGTTATGTAGCTGTCAGTGATTATTAATGTGCGAAGAAAAAAAAAGAAGAAACAAGAAAGGAAGAAAAAGAACTAGAATAAGGAAGAAGAAAAACATGTTCTGTGTAACCCGCTTCATATATAACACATAAACGCTAATAAGAACACTACTGATATAATCTATTGACCTAAGGGGTACACACTTTGCCTATTTTTTATGCAAAATTGGGTTAAAAATCACGGGTCTCTTAACTAAAGAATATAAATTTTTGCAGGAATTTTTTGGTCTCTACTAGGGATTAAATTCATACAAATCTTAATTTAAATTCTGTGTTGATTTAAATTCGAATATGTTTTCGAGGAAAAAGATCTACTCTTTTCTTTGAAACTAACATATTTGGTTGAAGTTAGAAAATATTCCAAAATAAAAATATTTTAAATTGTATGTGCTTGTGTTAAACATTTCGAATTTATTTTTAAATTTCATATACTCAATGTAAATTAGCCGCATAACTGATACTAGAGTATAAAGACCTAACTTAGAACATGCATCGACTTAAGTTTTTGACCTATTATTTTGTTATCTATATGAAGTTTATATACTATGGCTTGTATTTATCATACATTTTGTTTCACAATTTTTTATTGAAAATACATGTAAATTTACATTAGGCTTAATTTGAATTAGCTTAATGTGAATTTATAAAGATTAGTAAAATAATACAAAACCCTATAATAATAAAATTTTGATAAATTCAAAGTAATTATTGTTAAAATTTTTAATAACTAAAATACAAATTTCTACACTGATCTAATAAACTATGATAAAATATAAACCACACATCAATACAGATGAATACTGTTGTTTCTTAGTTAATATGTAGGGTTAGTATCAAAAACTAGTTACTATAGGGCTCCTTTTCGATTTATTAGCATATTAAGACACGTAACTAGTTTAAAGGGATTAAAAAAGGTTTTTTAGGTCTAATGTTGATAGCTAAAGATATTTATTTTGTGGGTTGTAATGGGGTGCTTATTAGTACATAAATTTAAAAAACATTAAAATTCAGTAAAATTATATCGACTCATGTTAGTGGTAGGTTTTAAGAGTGATTCTGAAAATCTAAGGCAGATTTTTTGGGTAAAATTGCTGGTCGTTTAAGCGAAAATTAAACTTGAAAAAGCGTAAAATTTCAAATCATAATGATTCTGAATTTATTTTTTCTTTTCTGAAATTCTTTTTAAATTCTTCAATAATTCTTCAGAGATTATTGAATTTCTTCAAACTGTTTTGCTTTTTGTTTTGAACCAAGTCCTTGAATTTCTGCTTGCTCTGCCACTACTTACAAATCTTACTCGGGTCGAGTTTGTGCTAGCTAAAGTTAATTTAGCCTACATAAATTTCCTTTGTGGCTAGAATAGTTTAGTTGGGATAGATGTAAAGAGTTCTCACATGCTAGTACAGATTGGTGATGTAATTGTGTGGATGACACACACAAGCACACACATATATCCACACACACACACTCACACACGCACACACATGCATATGCTGACATCCCTTAAGTAAAATTACACACACACAAGCTTATGTACACATATACCTACTATACACATAAATATAGGTAGACATCTGTGCAGCTTCTAATAATTTACTGCTATGTAAATAACATTACTATCTATTTAATATACATAAGTAAAACTTTAGCGTCATAGCTACACGTGTAAACACACATATTTCAAAAAGACATGCACGCACACACACTTAACATTCATATAGCTTCTTAACAAATTAAACATACACGATTGTATCGAATTACTTTAAACACATAGAACAACACATTTATATACAAAGCGTATATAATATAGACAAACATGAGACACTGTTTATTATAGTTTTAGACTTGATTTAGCAGAGATTAATATTTAAATATATTTTGGTTATAATTTTTAATACCATCCAATTTTGTGTACTTACAATTTAAATTTGCAAACCCAATTTTCCTTCCAAAAACACAAGTCAAAATTACCTCCAACATCTAATAAATGGTCCTTGTATGGTAAGTACACATTGATAGCTATTTTATAATTATCTTGTTTCTTATTTCTTTTATGTGTACCGCTATAAGGACTTGTATATAAGACAACCTTTTTAACTCCAATATATACACAAATACATAAATAACTCATCTAATCTTACGCACACTCTATATACGTAAAGCTACATACACACATTTTAAACATTCCTAATTTCATAGACACGTTATGAATATCAAGTTGTATATACTTAGATTATATATATTTGACATCTGAGCTAGAACCCATCATAAACACACATCATTATACACAGACAGATGATTATGTATAGACTACATATCACTACATATAGGATTGTAAATAATTGATTATAGAACAGTATCATTGTCTATAGAAGTAATTACATACATGCAAACCCCATTCATAGACATACAGAGCATAAATATAATTACATTAGACATTCACTAAGACTTATAGACACCCACTTTCGGATCATTTTACATGTATACTTATAGAATGTATACATGTAAGATAGTATATAAAACTTTACAAAATATAACTATATAGCCTCTACACATTATCTATCCCTATATTTAAAACATTTATAACAATAATCTCAATAATTTCACTCATAAGTTAACAAGGATTTTTATTTTGATAATTTACATATATAAATAAATGTATATATATGCATGTATACAAATACAAATCTGTGTGATCAATTAGAATCATCATGTGTGTTAAATTTCAGGAAAAATTAAATTTGACCCACAGAAAAGTTTGCACAATTATATTCTCTAAAATTGTTAAATTATTGAGACATGAAATTTGACTGATTGGTACTTTTATAACTGGTAGCCAAATATACAAACACACATACAAATAAATAATGCATATACTCTAATTTTGAGGTCTTACAGACATTGAAACTGATCTATTTGCTCAAATTTGATTTGATTATATACTGACATATTTACTTATGTTTAATAAATTATTTACGCATTTATACACATTTTCCTTTTTCATAAAATTCTAATAATCTATCTCAACATCCGATTACACATTTACTTTAAATTATAATTAGATACACATATATGTACACATACAGATCAATATATAAACACATAAAATCTGTATCCATTTACATATTAAAGCTTATATAAACGATATCCATAACACAAAATCAATTAATATAAAGCTGTTTTAGGGTCCTTTATAAGAGTTATGACAAGTGGACGCAGATATACACACATTTGTGTGATATTTTTTACATTATTATTTTGCTATACAAGCGCCAACAATACAATTCCTAAGCAAAATGGAGCTCAATCAGCATACCATAAATTCAAATCGGAAGAGGAGGCTCTCTTATTTCAAAACATTGAAGGATCTGAACAACAAATCCAAAATGAGTGTGTAAATATTCATATATATGTATATATACTCTTATAAATACATAAAATGCATACAAAGGAAAATAACTTTTACATACTGTGTTCTATTTATATGTACGTTGTACGTTCTTATATAATCTCCTTGGTAACCCAGGTCTCTAAGTTTTGTGTGTATATATATATTAGGATTTGCAAATCAAAATATATATTTAGCTATGATACCAACATTTCAAAATGTGTATGTAATAAATCAGAGACCTTGTTATAACCCTTTCTCGTTCATGGTGGAAAGCATCTAAATTTATTATATTAAAATCACACGAACAAGGTTAACACACACTCATAACTATTCCAAACATTTTTACATAGAAGGAATCAGATTGATAAATTGCTCATCATTGAACTTACACACACATTTGAAAGAACTTATTATACCTTAGAGTAAATATAGCTTGTGTGTGCTGTAAAACTTCGTATAAATCATAATTTTTAAATCATGTATGAGCTCTTTTATATTTTTTATATCAAGTAATTCACGTGAATTAATTTATACGTGCCATTCATTTAAGTACTTAGTATTATATATTAAAACTTCGTGTGAAATTATTTTATTTACTTTTATACGTGTGCATAATGTATTTAGATTATGATGTTTCCTTAACCGTCCGCTCTATGGTTGGTGAAATTATGAAAAATGGTGAAGAACTTCTCCGTTTATTAGATAAAAAGCACGATGATGTAGCAGTGTATGTATACATTTTTATAACTTTATATGTATGTATTTGTATAACTTGTTATGAATGTTTCCTACCAACTTCTTTTTATATCAATTTCTAGTTGACTTTACGAACTTTACTAAGCATTCTCCTTACAGACATAGCTTACACATGTATATAAAACACCTTAACATCTTATACACATATCTTATACACACCTATCATACACTACAAATATCTTGTAAATAAAACCATAGGAACACATATCATATGCATATATCATACACACATATATCACATCCGGACATCATATGCACGTATATTATACACCGTAGTTAAACACACACATATTTTATACACACAAATATTCTACCCATAATCACATTGTTTAAATTTCAGTATGTCTCCTGCCTTTCAATGGGCCCAGTCATTAAATAATATTTATTTAAACATAAAATTTGCTTATCGATGGAATAGTCCTGGTAATTTAAAACCCACCATTATTTTTATACACATTATATATAAAACATGTATACATACTTTCACATGCATTTATACTACACGTACACACACACTACACATACACAAACACATAAACAGATATATACACACATACTACTTGTAGACAAAAATACAGGCATTTGCACACACTACTCTAGACTAAAACACGGATATATACACACACATTATGCATATACATTCATATACGCTACACGTACACACTACACTCACCCACATAACACACATCTATAATACTAATCAGGTGCTTTATCGATTGAAATGGAGTCTTTCACCACCAACGGTACACATTTTGAATTTAGTGGAATTGGTAGTCATTCTGGTTTTAAAAAGAAATATGTATTATTACTCGAATTATTTGACAATGTTGTCGTTGAGGTAAACTTTTTACACATAAATTTTCATCCGATTATATTCGTTGGCTGTGTGTACCTTAAATTACATTTTTATACATCTGTCTATGCATATGTATATCTTTGACTAAATTTTGATACATGTATTTTGTTGAATACATAAATGCGTATGTGTGTGTATGAGCATGTGTCTGTGTAAGTGTGAGTGTATGTATGTGTATACATATAGGTAAAATAACACTTTTATTTAGTTTTGAATTACTTACATATAACTAGCAAATGTTATATTATATATAAAATTTAATTAAATTTAGCCCCTCACTTGGAAATTTGCTTCAGTTGGGAAAGCACAGTAAGTTTATCAATATGCTTAATCCTTTACTATACACATACAAACAATACACATTTGTATTCACATATACACATTTATAAACTCTTTTGTGTGAATTATTAAATTAAAATGAGTTCAATAATATCTATCCTATATTTTCTCACAGGGTGACAATCCAAAAATCTAAATCAATGATCTGGGAACACTTAATTAAAGATAAAGTAAGTACTGATACAATTTATCATTTACACTTATAAATATACACACATACATATCCACACATAACATACATGTTTATACATATAGTATACATACACACATAGCTTCCTATAAATACGCAACCACACTCTTAACACAGATTTTAATATATACACATACATTCACATATAAACTTAAAGACTCATAAATGTAAACTTACAATTATCTATTCACAAAGTAACAATTTAACAAATTTTGAACAAATTTTAGTAAATAATCATTTTGGTATAACCATAGGATAAATTTACACACTAAAAGATACTTTTACAGACTTCACTTTACAAACTTTACACAAACATACACACATTTTTATTCAGAAAAAAATCCCAAATATGTCTACATGGTGGGATCTACAAGAAAAGTGAGTTTATTTATCATCATATTTATGAAAATTCATCTAATTTTATAAAATAACTGTGCATTGAAATGCTCAGAAATTTTTATACATCTTATATAAAAACAATACTTATATATATGTATATGTATATTTTTTATTTGGGTACACAGATGCTCAGATATATTTACTTGGATGATTCATGTGTGTATATCGAAACCAATTAATCATATATAGACATAAATTAATATATATATTTATATATATATATTCATGTGTGTGTATATAATCTAAGAATTACATTTCAATTTTGTTACTTTTTTATATTAATTAGATTAGATATGGAGGTGGATTCATCTTCCAATTTTGATACATTTCCTACCCCTGAACAATCGCCACCCTCTACCAATTTCACCTCTTCTTCGATAAACACAACGAAAAACACACCCAAAGAAAATCAAGATAAAGATGAATTTTGAAAAATCCAAAAAATTGAATATTTTTGGCATTTTTTCTATCAAATTTTTAAAGTAAAGAATTTAAGTAGAGACAATTTTCCAGCTCCAGAATTTTATATTTTATTCTAAATTATATTTATATCCTAAATACACTAGTATGTATTTATTTATGTAAATAAATATATATATATATATATATATGTAAATATATATTTGTTTCTCAATCTCCTTTTATTTTTATACAATTATTCACAAATTTAAAAGGAAGTATAACTTATTACAATTTTTATATAACTCGAACGTTATAACTTTAAACATACATAATCAATTATATAAATTCAAAAGATTTGAAACTAGCTCATATATTAAGCAACAAGATTTATTAATTTTACAAATATAATCTATTTTAATTTTATTCATTATTTATTTTCCCTTATTTAAGCTCTGTAAGTACAAATTGATATAATTATAAATAAATTAAGAAATAATATATATTCTAAACAATACACGTTTATATATGAATTCAACATTAAATCACATACGCAAGCGGAGAAACATAAATATTCCACCCACACATATATGCACATTCCAAAGAGTGCTTTAAGCCATTATTATAAATCAATTTCTTTAGATAAAAACCTCTTATTTCTTAACATATATAATTTAGAGTGTATTCCTTTATATATGATAAAAAGTGTTTTATACACTATTCGATTTACATTCATAATTTTTCCTAAAGTTATTGATAATGTGTAATAATGGAGGGTTGTTTTTTTCTTCATCCCTTTATATACATACATTTGAATAAATCGTTAAATCGTTTGATATTGAAAAAATTTTCATAATTTTTTTTTTCTGTTACGGAGTTTTAAATTGCTTATATATATATTTGAATTTTCAAATATATATAATTTTCACTAAATTTCAGTGTTAAAGAAAATTTTCTTATATTATACAAAATTTGCAAGAATAAGAATTTCAAATTTATGTGCCAAAAGTAATATGAAAAGGATTTTCAAGCATTTAAACAATTTTTTAGCATTTCGATATAATGGAGCAATTTCAAACAAAATTGAAACCTTAATCATAATTTAAAAAAAAACAAAAATATTCTATGCTTTATAATTCTAAAGATAAAGAAACTCAGAAAATTAGCCAGTGTTGATATGTACTCAAAATAATTCCAAAAATTATTTAAAAATATGATAATTATTAAAGGATTTGTTGTGTGTGTGTAATCCATGTTTTATGAATCATGTGTTCATCTAAATGGGCTAACAGCTGGGTCAAATGTTTCCAAAACAGTTATGAGTCAGTGTCTCAACTATAAGAGTTGTTGTTGTTTTCTGTAATACACATGTATGTCTAATCTTAATATTAGATGTCTGTGTATAGTAGTAGTAGTAGTAAAAATATATGAATTATAAGAGTTGTGTATGTGTGTGGTGCATAGAAAAAAATGTAATATCATAAAATATATAAGTGTGCGAAATGAATAGAAATGCACATTATCGTGGTATTTAGTAGTGTACATAATACTAATAATAGCATACACTATCATGAAGCTGCTATGGTATCTGTGTGTGTTGGCTGGTTAATTCATAATGAATTATTTGTTACTAAAGATTTAGTTGTTTAAACAACTATTGCAATGTTATATGTTTATACTATATAATCTAATTTTCTAAAAGCTTTTGGGAAAATTATGTGTTTGATGAATTAGATGTAATAAGCTATTAGTAATAAGAATAATGTGATAAAAAATTCATTAGAGAGAAGTCGGAAGTATAATAATGAGCTAACTGTTTTGAATGTGTAGTTGTTAGGCTTAAATAAAAATTTAAAATAAGTATATATCTCATAGTATGCGATAATTTATATAAAGATTTTCGTATTAGTTTAAGGATAGAATAAACTGAGATTGAGTATTCTATTGATTATTTATTTGATATTTGTGAACGTATATTCCAAAATTAATTCAATAACATTTTTGTGAAGGATTTTACAAATTCATTTATTTCAATCACTTTGAAGCAAGAAAATTAATATTGTAAGGCTACAAAATTGATATGCTATTTTCTCATTTTTGTGTTGAACTCAAATTACCGTTGAGTCCTTTGTTAATTGCATTTGATTGATATCCAGTAAATAAATAGAACTTGAAGAAATCTTGAAAACTTTTGCTATTGTTGTACCTATGGTTGTTGATAATATTCGAAATAGATTCGAGGAGATTATTTAATGCAGGAATGAGGGTAACAAAAAGGGCTGAAATGTATTGATAAAAAAAAATTTTTGAAGTGAAGGGGGAGGCTGGAAAAAATCCGTGTAATGATAATATGTTAGAATTCAGATGATGATTTATTGTGTAAACGGTGCTGATATATGCGTAAATTCAAATTATATTGTGTAAGTTCATAAACTAATATGACGGTAAGTGCTTATGAGTCCAAATGATGTTTATGCGAGTCAAGGCTATAATGACGTGGGTTTGGATCAAGATTGTGATATGTGTATTTATTAGTATATGAAATTGATTCAAGATGATGGTATTTTGTAGCCAAATTCAGTTTCTAATTTATAGCAAAGAAGGTCTTCAATGGTAGTGAACACAATATTCTCTTGTTTGGACCACTTTTCAATTTCATCCATTTGTGCCATTTCTGTTTTGTTTATTTTGGAAACAATTTCACCAATCGCTACAACCGGTGGTAAATCTTTAAAAGCAAGTTTGAATAGGTCAACTGAAGCTTCGGTGTGTCCTCTTCGCTCATACACTCCATATTTCCTACTCTTGAGTGGGAAAATATGCCCAGGTCTTTGTAATTTACTAGCAAAAGAGCTAATTTCAGATTTAGATGGAGGTGGTTGTGCTAAAAAATTGAGTGTATTACTTCTGGATCTTGCAGAAATACCTGTTGTACCATCCTTTAAGTCTACAGACAATGCAAAAGCTGTGCCCCTACTGTCTTCATTCTTCTCAATCATCTGCGGTAAATTAAGTATTTTTAGGTGTTCTTCTTCCATTGTTGAACAGATTACACCCGAGGTATGTTCAATCAAATAAGCCATTTTTTCAGGAGTTGCTGACACAGCGGGTAAAATCAAATCACCCTCATTCTCACGCTTTATATCATCTGTCAAGATAACAAACTTCCCCTCCTTGAAGGCTTGAATTGCATCCTCTACAGATTTCCTTCCTAGGTTCCACTTGACAGATGATGCAATTTCTTTTATGTTGGGGGTATTAGGTGCATCAATAATCTCGCTCAAATCCAATTGGTGGCTCATTCTATTTTTCTTTGACTTTAGGTATTTAGAATTATGAAAATGTAGAGTTACGCACATGTTTTGTGTAGAAACAATAGGGATGCCCAGATCTTTCAATTGTGAAACCTTGCGTGGGTTATTAGTTATTAGGTCGACATTTTTTATAGATAAATCCTCCAAGATGTATTTCACGGCCTCGTAGGTTCGTATATCTTCATCGAAACCGAGAGCTATATTTGCATCAACGGTGTCTAAGCCACCATCTTGTAAGGAGTAGGATGCAATTTTGTTAGCTAAGCCGATACCACGGCCTTCTTGCAATAAGTATATTAGGACAGTATAGGGCTCGTTCTTAACTTTCTCTAATGTCTTGTGTAATTGTTCACGACAATCACACCTTAAAGAGCCAAAAACTTCTGATGTGAGGCATTGATCATGAACTCGAACATGTGTTATGTTTGTAATAGGGTCAACTAGTGCATTTGTAGTTTCTCCTCGAGTCATACCCCGAGAATGTATGTTTTGATGGTCCTTTATTATTGCTAAAACATCAAAATTTGTATCGCCTTTGTTGAATTCGTAAGCCCTGATAATCAATTGGCCATAATTTGCTGTAGGAAGTATTGTTTTAGCTACAAATCGAGTTGATGTATGTATGTTTTTCGGAGGGGAGATAACTTGGCTCATTGAGTGTTGATAAGCCATAGCCAGAGGCAAGATTGAGAAAAAGAGTAATACTATAAAATAATGCATTTTTTCTCCGGTATTATTAAGTCGATGATGATCTAAAGAAGATGTACTTTGTTCAAAATTATTTATTTTGAATCGAAACTCTTCATTTCACAATAAGTTAGTTATTTGCCTGGGGATGAAAACTTATGGTCAGAAAGTTATCTAGCTTATATCTAACTATGTAGGATGGTGATCGTCTTTAAATGTATATAGATGGTTTTGTTTATAGGTATAAATGGTGATTATAAATTTCTCCAAGTTATGACAGTTAAAATTTCTAATTTTTTATTTCTAACTCCATGATATATAAACAATACGAAATAGATTTATTTTCCGTATATATTTTAAATTTTAGTATAGCTAAACGTGTATATACACTTGTAGCAAATTGTGTTAACAATAATCATTCTAGCAAAAATTAGAATTAAATAAACTTGTTTCAAATGGTTAATTTCATAAACATAGAAGATATAAATTTATTGAATCAAATTTACATCAGACTATATTATGTAACATCAAACTAACTTTAAATGTATAAAAATGAGTTATAAAAAAGACCTGAATAATTATAAAAAACTTGAATTTAATATACTATAATTTAGAGTTTAATTTTTATTGAATTGACTAATTAATTAAATGTTACTTTATATATTTTGTATTTAAATAGTTAACATAACAATTAAATTTATGTACTATATGTAAATACTGTGTTATAGTTTTAACATGTATGTGTATAGGAGAGTTAATAACTTTATAAATTTATTGATTAATTAGTTTACGTATTAGTATAGGTACTATAGCATATAATTGTTTTTAGCAACTCGATTGCACATATGTATATAAATTGATCATATGTACGTATATATGATTAAGTTTTATATGTGTGTATATATATCCCTTGATTATATGTGTGTATATATATGACTTGATTATATATTTATTTGTATGATTAAATTATATGTATGTATATAACCTGATCCTATGTATCTATATGTAATTGAATTAATTGTGTGTTTGTAAGATTAAGATATATGTATGTGTACAAGTTTTCTGTTACAAGTGTGTATAGGAGACTAAATTATGTGTGTGTGTGAGATAAGCTTACTTTTACTATTTTCTATGTATATTTTATTGTATCTATAATAACATTCTTGATAGTGTTTAAATACATTATATATATTACACTTATATTAAATTGATATGTTTAACTTATATACAAATCTTGTATTGAATTTATAAAATAATGAAATTTATAAACTCCTAAAGTGTATATAGAAATAATAATAATGCTATTTTCACTATATATATATATATTTAATCAAGAATTCAAAATTTTTTTTAGATTTTAAGTTATATAAATTAATAGCAATATTAACAATTTAAACTTGTTAGGAAATCATTTAATAGAAAGTGCTTAAAAATGAAAATTTTGATAATATTTTTTTTGATCAAAAATTGATAAAGGGATGAAAATTTTACAATTTTTAATTTTGTGAATATAATAAATAAAACATTAAGTTTTGAATTAATTGTTTAAATGTTTAAAATAATAACAAATTTTTATAAGCAGTAACATGTGTGCAAATTTTATATAAGAAAATTAGATTTATTAAGAGTTATAAGACTTATGAGTTTATAATTATTTTTTATTATATATATCTTAATTTTATATATGAATTAATTTTTTTAGTATATATATATATATATGTTTTGAATGTGTGTCTATGTATTTTATGATTCTATTTATTTAGTTTATCTATATATTTTGTGTGTCTATATGTTTTGTATGTAGATATCTGTTTAGGTGTGTTAATATAAAAATTTATTTGATGTGTGTATATAAATATTTGTTTAGTGTGTGTCTTTAAGTTTGTATAGATGTGCATTTTGTATCTTGTATATTTTATGTGTATATTTTGTCAGATTTAAGTTTATGTATAAAATCCAGTAAGAATTGTGTTTTATTTAATGAAAAAGTATATTTGAATTACCAACTAAACTTAGTAATGTTAATCATTGGGTTATGTTCTATAATTTATTTTATGCATTATATATATTCAATGCGTGTATGTGTATGTGGATTATATATATATATATATATATTATGTATGTTCAATGTGTGTAATATTGATCTATGAGTTTAAATAATCGTTTATTTTATGTATATATTATTTATTTTTAATTTTTTTTTTTTAGTTTTAAATATTTCCAGTTTATAAAGTTTTAATTGTGCTATACTATATATATATATATATATA